>JASKGO010001366.1:0-34698 GCA_030556065.1 Holobus sp. GC000080
ACATCTCTAACGTAGTTAAAACGAACATTTGAAGCCGGCGATTGATTGGGCAGCCATCTTGGTTATTGTTTAATTAAAATGATTACAAACAGATTTGTAAATAATTTCAAAGAACTCTTTATTAATTTGATGATTAACTTATTTAAAATAAAATAAAGCAAAACTAACTAATAAATTAATTACAAAAATGCAATGAAAATTAAAAAAAAAAACTATTAAAAAGTACCTAAAAATTATAAAAATCAACCATACCTATTAAATTAGTTGGAAAAATGCAATGAAAAAAATAAAAACGCAATTGAAACCTTAATAAAAATTTAAAAATCAACCCTATCCATTAAAATAATTACTGAAATGAAAAAAAAAGCAATTGAAAACTTAAAAATTATAAAAATCAGCAAAATTAAAAAAAAATATATATTGAAGCAAATTTAATTAATATTTAACCTTTTTTATATCCAGGAAGAATGCATTATCCATTAATCTATAACATTAATTTAACAAATACTGTAGTAGACTGACCGCAATGCTTTAGGCCACAAATAAATTAATTAATAAATGCAATGAAAAATTGGAAAAACAAAAATATCCATCGGGGGCAGCTCCATCGATTGCAACTTGCTTGAAATCTCTACCGTTAGTTTTAGGCCCAATTCCATGTTCCTAAGCGCCCGACTTTGATAAAGGTCGTCAACAAATTACAAACTTAAATGGATGATCGGCCCTTACAAATTCTGGGAATTCAAAATGACGAAAATCTGGTGGCTCACCTGAAAATTTGATTTAGGTTCGGGTTTTCTAAGGGATTTCAGGATTAAGACTAGGTAGCCAGATTGCAGCAGTTTGAAGAGGATCCCCGATAGAGGACGTGATAAGGAAGCGATAAAGCTAACTTTTATCACGTTCGGGCGCTTAAAAAGGGAGAAAAGGGTCAAAAACTAACGGTAAAAGATGGTGACTTCAAACAAATAGAAAAAATTTAAAACGAATACGGAATACGCATAGAAATAATATATAATTTAAATGCCTGAGCTAAAACAATAATATTTTTTACACATTGAATCTTTATAAGTAATTTAAACATATAATAATAATGTATATCACAATGATGAAACTACTAGCTAATTAATAAACAACTACGCACACATTTCTCGCAAATTCTAAAAGGTGTTAGGCGCGATGACGATACGATTTACAAAAGAAGAGAAATTCATTGCAATTTAACCACTAATGTAATCATGAGATAAGAACATTTAAATAACATTTATTACTTGTGCAAGCACACCAACGAGTAGTGTTGCTTTATTGTACTTAGTCGTAAACACCAATTCATCGAAACGTTTACGCCAATAACAATGATATGTGCTTTAGTAAATGTGAAGAACAAACTATCAATAATTTAACATGTCTTATTACGTCGTTACATCAATTTGAAGGGAGTCGCGCGTTATTATTTAAACTTAGGTACATCGCTTTTGGCACTTAAACAAAAACTGCATGGTTTTTCATTTGATCTGTTACAACCATTAATAATAAACAAGCATAATAACTTCATATACCTATGTACAAATAAAGATCATAACATTGTAAAATATAAAATGTTACAAGTTTACTCGAAAACAAAAAAGAAAACAACCGGATAAGGTCGGCGCTTCATGAAAACCAAACTTCATGAATGAGAGAAAACTAAATGACAAAAAGGAACATGAATTCTATCTTCCGAGGGTAAGATATACGAATAATTTCGATTGCTTGCAAGTGCGGTAACAGTTAACAATAGCTGTACAGCATAGTAATATCTTTAATCATCAATTAATTATATTTATACAACAATAAAAGTAATCACGACTAGAATCTAAAGTGTCATTTTCATAGCGCACGTTTCGCGCATTTTCAAAACTATATATGTCTTTTGATACGGAAACCAAAGGAAAGAAAAGACAAACTTATAAGTTGCCCCGAACGGCAGATGAATATAAAGCCTCGGTGTACATATAAATAAAAAGCACTGGTTTGTGGAATGAAGGTGTACAATGCTAATGTAAAATGGAAGCGTTTTAAAATGTTAACTTAAATGATATTATTTACAGTTTACACACATAAACTATGGTGATTTTTTTTCTCTTCTGTTTCAAATGAGCGCAACAATGTACATAAATTCGAACACCAAAGTGTTCTAACGCTTTGTTTGTACCTACATTGATGTTCCAGATAAAATATCTCTAAGATTCTTAAAACATTTAGATGAGTATATAAATAACTAGCTACAATTATAATTATTCGTGTAGTACGTGCAAATCTACGATTTATCTACAATACAAAGCGGAATCCGTTTACTTTTCATTGGTTACTTAGTTGTTGCTTGGTAAGTTGGTTGACTGTTTAAATAAGTTCGTACTTCTTTCCATTACCGTGTCTGTTTGTTTGTAAACATAAAAAGTGTTAATAGAATTTTCGATGCGATCTCTCGTTGTCGTCGAGAACGAAATTTGCATGAATTTAGAGCGACTCGGTTGCGAAACCGTACACTTCCAGCACTCTTATTTCGAAATCGCCCGTTCTGCACAGCGGAGGATTATTGAACGTTTGACAACGATCCGTCTTGCCGTATCTTATATTTTCGTCCATCCAAATTGCTTGGCCTTCCCTGAAATTATTATTATTTGTCAATTTATTTTCATTCAAATTAACCAGTTATTAAAAACTAAAATAAACAACAACTAATCATAATATATTTATTTTTCAATGGCATTTTTTTAAAGATGACTGATCACTCTAGACAGTAGCAAAAAATCCGAAAAAAAAGAAGTTATTTTTACACCTTTGTGATGGGAAAACAGCATAAAAGCAATTTTATTGTTTTTGAAAACAAATCAACTAATTACTAGTAAGATTACTTTTTTACTATACGGTTCATTAATCTTGGTGAACAGCAAATAGCAAATAATGTTTTATATATCAGAGAAAATCCATTAAAAAATTTTGCAACTCACCCTCCGCCAATTGTGATCATCTTTGAGTCTGCGGCCATGAACAGTTCAGCGCCATGTCCCAAATTATTATCGCCTTCCATGCCCACCCACGGATATTTGGCTCTTTCGGGATAGAGGGAAAACAAGAACGTTTCGCCGGTACCGAAGTACGCCTGCCGATTGCCGCGATCGTCCTTCAAGTTGCGCTCGCCCCATTTGGAGGAACAATACGCACCGAAAACCTGTTGGCAATGCAAAGACAATTGAAATGGAAATTACACTTGTGGTTTCTACAAGCAGTTTCATACAGGGCAATTCAAAAGTGACAAAAATTTAATAACTTTTTTTAAGTTACCTTTCAAATTATAAAAATAATCATTTTCGTTTTCGAACTTAAATTAAAGTTGTCTTAAAAAAATTATTTTCAATTAATAAAATTATTAATTTCAAATGAAAAGAGAAAAAAATCAAATTTAATTTAAATTATTTTAAACAGAATTTAAAGCAGTTGAAAAATTATTGGCAAATAAAAAACCGACTTTGTCTGATACTTTGAATCCTTCTGTTGGTTATATGCAACGACAATATTAACAAAATGCAAAAAGCAACTCACCTCGTTATTACAAGTCTTGATCATCAGCAAAGTGGGCTCGTGCTGTTCCACTCGTACGTAGAATGTGGTCAACGAACAGCCGTGCTCTTCGGTCGTGTAGAGAAGTATCGGTTGGTACATCGTGATCCTAACAGGCAGCCATGACCATAATGCCAAAAGCTGCAGACACATGCACACACCCATTAAAAAACATTATGACCCAGTATGATGTTAAACAAATGTTTAACTTTTCGTGAAGAAAAAAAATTATAATGTGGCATATAGCAGATTCAAAAAAAAAAAAAATGCAACGATTTATGTTTCTTGCAGCGAACATGCAAAATGTTGCCCACATCTATAAACTAACATTAACAAAAAAATAAAAATAGATCAATTTGCAACAAAATGGATCCACTGAAATCAAATAAATCTGCAAATTATGCAATCCAAGCGCGCGTAATAATAATTTACTGGATTTCGATCGCGGCTAGCAATTCAAAGTTTCAGAGAAGAAAGTGCGCGAAATTAATAATGTGTATGGTAAACATGCAACCAATAAATAAATAGTTAATGTTAGTTAATATTGGTGTTATTTTTCACATTTAAGCAAATGCGCCCAAAGCGGTCGTTAACTCGTTAGCAAAGAAAACAAGCATGCTCATTTGCATAGGCAAGCTAATTAATGGCGGATAATTTTCGGTAATCTAAATTAAATATATGTGTGTACGAGTATTTATCGAGGACAACGCAGGTTCGAAAGTGAAATAACAAGCAAATTGGTGCGGCTGTTGCTGCCACTGCTACCGCAGTTGCTAATTCGCAAAGACCGAGAGTGCGAAAATATTTTTGGATATGAAAATAAATATACTGAACAATCTGATGCGAAATGCAGATGGCCTGTGCAGGAATGTTAATTGACGCCGAGAGGAGCGTCTTTGAATAATAAAAAAGCCATTAAGGAAAAATGGGCAGGCGGCTAAAGTAAAACACACAAGCAGTTACTCTGATTGCTACGAGTAAACAAGACAATTAAAGGGCAGCGAAAGGAAAGTAAGCAAAAGTTACGGTACTTACATTAATGAATAAAACAATTTTCTACATTTTTTAAACTAACAAATACCAGAACTGGGGTAAATTTTGATTTCAAATCAATTTTCTAAATCAAGAGAATGACTAAACATTTAAATACAGGATAGCCATTTCTATATTTTTATAAATTCTGTTAAAAACTAAATTATTTAATAGTAAAAGGAATTACAATTTCTTAGCTCACTGTAACCGATCATTAAAAAAATGTTTATTTTTCCTTTATAATTTAATAAGTCTCGAAAATAAAAGAGTAATTTTTCCTATATCACATGAATTTCATCAAATTTTAGAACAAAAAAAACACTCATATTTTAAAAGCTACAGAAGTTACTCAAACGCAATTTAAGAAAATGGCAGCCTTGTATAAATACGAGAGTATCAAAGTATCAAAAATGAATCATTTTGGAGATAAGACAATTACAACAATGAAAACACTTAAAAAATAATAATTAGTGCACTAACAAACAATAAGATGAAATGTGCGTGAAAAATCGTACGACACTTACGCCTTCATTATCTAAAATTTTCGAGCGTAAATTTTGAGTCGGATAGACACCGACCGCAACTGTTCGAGGACCAGGAGAATGCTCTCCCTGTTAGTATGTGAAGCAGCAGGAAAATCGGAATACAGAATAATTAATAATATACATGAACGAACACAATCACATATTGCAAGATATTATGAAAGCGCATACAAAGTTATATTCGATCGACAACATAAGAGTTATTTACACGACGGTTATACAGTGTTTCCTATTTTGCTCCTGTAAAAGAAGTTTATAAAGTTTTCCTCAAAATTTATTCAGGACATTAACTGGAAAGTTTTCCATATTATTTTTTAATTATAATAAAATAAAAATGCAAAAAAAATGCAAAATGAAAAATCAAAATTAAAATTGGCGGAATTACCAAACATTGTTTTAAGTAGGTAGCACTGTATAAAGTCCGGCAAATATTTATCATCTTCCTCAAGAATGTACGATACGAGTTGGTAAGACAGGCCACACAAATAGGCTGGACATTTTGCAAACGGCTTGGCTTGGCTTGGACGACGTATAGCACGAATTAACACACACACACACACACACACACACACACACACACACACATGTATATGGACAAGAAAATCAATAAAAAAGGCTCACACACGCATACGAAAAGAATTTTACCACCGCACGCCCTCCACAAGATCGATTTGCATAGCTTTAATATCTTTAATTAGCTCACACGGAGCACATTCTTAGATTTGTTTCATGCGATGATTTAGTTGAGATTATACATCAGGGTTTAGACTTATACTTTTTACTTTAGTACTTATAAACCTTTTCTTATAAAAATATAAATTTCGAAACGGTTGCTATAAAGTTCAATTTTATAAATAATTTCGAATTTAACCGTAAATAACCCAAGTCGTTGATTTTTACCAACTCATAACTATTTTGACTTTATTGGATTCACAAGGTTTTGGGTTTAAAAACAATATTCTTCGAGTTTACGTTAAATTTAAATGCTTTTAATTTTAAAGAATGCTTCATTAGCATCATAATAACAATTATTTCATAATAAATCAGAAATAATAGATAAAAAAAGGAAAATGAATATCAATTAATCGGAATATAGCCTTGTAAAACTATATTTAATAAAAATAAAATAAAACTCATAAATAAATAAAAAAAAATCCACTGTCACCCCGTAAATATGCAAAGATTGCAAAATTTCGCATTTTAAAATATAAACTAAATTTTCAGCTGCAATCTTCAAACGGTAAATAGCTCGCGTGCCAAAAATCGAATATGCGCGACAAACAAATTATCAAGTTCAAAATTGAAAATTTATTGTTAGGAAATAAGCGAAATAGCGCGGTAAATGGGAAAGCCAATGAGAAGTTGTGAGTTTTGCTTTGCAAGGATGCAGTCCCAAAATGCAATGAGAAAGAGTTTTATGCAGCAAAGTTACGAGTAATTATTTTTTTTATGGGGCGAGTTATGCAAGATTTTCTGAGTTAAAGAAATCGATCTTTGAGTATCGAGAAACAAATACAATACCATTTCATTGTAAGAATCTTCCGACATCCTCTGAAAGTAAACATAAGATCGCTAAAGCCTTTGTACATTACATAAAAGAAATTCACGTGTGCTTCAAACAATCACAATTATGTAGTATCAAGAGAAGAATACATTAGTAGTAATAACAAATGGAATTATTTATACAAAAAAAAAAGTTATCGATTGGAAAGTGGGTATCATTTGTGATTATTTAATGCACATCATTGGTTAATTACAACTTAAACAGAAATTAAACATTAGAATTAAAAACTTATTGTTAAAACATAAAAAACGAGAAGAAAATTGTGCAAGTATTGAAAAAATTAATTTAAAAAGGTAAAACAAAAAAAATACCATAGTCCAAAAAAGTCCACAAAATTATATTTACAAAAAGGAAAATTAGATATAAAAAAAAAAAAATACTATTTTCAAGAGAAATCTAAATTCTAAACAAAAAAGTAAGGCACACCTCCACCGAAAGTTATTAATTGTTTCTATTGCCTCGCTACCCCATAAATATTTACATTTGAGGATAAAAAATTCGACCAGTTTGTTTGTGCGCCAAATCAAATATAGATAGAACTGTGAACTTTAAGGTTTTTCACGTATGCAATATGCATATAATACAACGAACGCGCGCGCATATACCTTGTATGCAATGTAATTTTCACTGTAATCCAGGTAAACAGTAAAGTCGCGCTAATGTTGAAGACATCAGAGTTCAGACAGTGTAGGAAAGCAAAGGGCACTTACCTCGCGAATCGTCAACGTATGCGATACCATCTGAATGTTATTCTGACTCTGGCTGTTGGGCAGATTTTCACTTGATCGTGACCTCTCCATTTGGCCACTTATCACAGATTTGTTCTTGCTCTTCAATAGCATCTCAGTCCTAATGAATACACGAGATATATACGCCGAGCTAAGTCCTCTTATTCCAAAAGCAACTTTGAGCACCTTTAATAACAAATTGGAAATTTCTTATAAAGACGAATTCATAAAAAAAAAATCGAGATATTTCAGGAAAAAGTTGCAAGAAAACAATTTACATCTTCATGATAATTGCTAATGTCGAATCTGTTACAAAACGTTTAAATAGTATAAATAAATCAATTTTGATAAATTCCCATTTTTTTATTTCGTTACCCTCCGGTTAATAATTAATATTATTATAAACATTTAACCCAAACGTATCATAAAGAAAATCCAGCTTGACCTAAATAATCTAATCATGATCTTCATCAAAATGTAATTAAGCTCAGCAAACACGTGGCTTTTTTGTTAGCATATCTAATGGCGAGTGGGAGACAAATTAAGAAAAAATCATTGGCTACTATTACTGAGTTTTCATGTGGTATCATTTGAAATTACTAAAAATTACTATTATGAATAATAAAATAATGGACAAATCGGTATTCTTACTTTAGAAATGTGTTGGAATTTGGAACATCGTGTATTTAGCATAGTTCGTTTTTTTATGGAGTACTATTATAAATTACAAAAAGTAAATTATTAAAAAAAAAAACAATTTTGTACTATAATTTTTTTTATCGAACACCCTGAATAATCTATAATTATTTTAAATTATAGTCTTCATCGATATGTATAAGCCGGTGAAGAAAAAAATAAATTAAATTGATTAGTCAAGCTGCAATCTTACTTTGCTTCAAGACATAAAATAAATTTTACAGTTAAAAAGCTTAATGAATTTAATCATCAAAATAAACTGCATTGGAACTTTCAATAGTACTTGATTGGATCTCAAATTTAGTTAATAAATTATTAAAATAATAAATAAATAATTAATAACTACTAGAGTATTTTAAAGTTTTCAAAGTATGAATATTACGAATCATCATTTCAAAAAAGAATAATTAAATTACATTTCCAGGAATTCCATGTTTTAATTGCAGTAAAGAATTTATATTCGGTACCCCATTTGAACTCATCAAGGAGAATTCCAAAATTCTAAGATTTTTTTTTATTATTGAAAAAAATAGTTTGGTGTTATAAAGCAACCAAACAGACTACTTAAAATAATTGATTTTATATTAAAAAATAATTGGGAATGCGAAAGAATTAAAAAAAAATATCTGAAAAAAAAATCATAAAAAAAAACGTATTATTAAACCGCAAATCGGCATTGATAATCCAAACGAATTAACTTTTTCTGAAACATAAGAACAAAAAATTTCTAATTACCTTATTCGGTGGTATCGTTAGTTCTTTGCAAAATTTGTTCAATACGGCATCAATACCATTCTTTTGGATATCTGCTGAACACTCAGATCCAGATGCAGATGAATGTTTGTGGAAAAGGACTAGGATCGCCATAGCTACTCTATATAATACCTGTAAATAATAAAAATTACGAAGGGTCGTGTCAGCATATCATCAGACAAGACTTTGCTGCCTAGTGATTAAATTTTGAGTACCGAAAAAAATTCGTTGAAGTATTTTGAAATGATTTTAAAGATTAGTGTCAAGTATTTTCGATTTCAAACAATTTGTCAGAAATCTAGGTATTGCATTTGTTTCCACAACGATCATGTTAATACTGAATTTTAACTTAATTAGTTTTGATTTAATTGGCAACACATTTTTGGGCAGCAGAGTTAAATTGTTTTCCATGTTGCGCAAAATGTACGCATTCGTTTGCATGCATTGATTGTTTTTCGCTGCCCGCTTGCAGTAATTAGACTTTTGGAGTAGAACCAAAAAAGATAATGAATCGTTAAAGAAAGCAAGAAAATTACCGCGTACATGCAGTGAGTACACAGCCGAAAACCCAACAACAATAATTTGAAAGCGTAAACAAGTCGACGGCGAAAATGAAGAAAAGAAAAATGTGTTGGCATTGGAATGGCGCTCTCGCATTGCCAAGATAACGCAGAAATAACCCAAATTTTATTAATAGCGAAATCACATGGGAAAATAGTGTGTAATGCCACAACGGTAAACCACAACCACTTGTGCTGCTGATGCTGCTTCTGTTTCTGCATGAAGCCGTTATATAAAAGCGCGCGAGCGCGTTAAAAATAGCCGCGAAAGTATTTGTTTGCAGCGCGAAAAGCTGCGATGATTAGCATTAGTTGTTGGACACAGTTTATATTTCGCGATTGGCATAATCTGCATTATGGAGGCAGAGCGCGCTCAATACACACCTTAATACCTTCGTGGAAAAAACAGTCCATCACTCTAACGAGATGCGTGAACGGCAGTCCTTGCAGGACCCACCATATCCAGTCCATGTAAATACGTTCAACCCTCGAACTCGGGCATTGTCTTTGTAGATTCACTGCGGCTGCTTTCTGCAACATTCAAATTTCAAACGAATCAATGTAAATGCAAATATCGGAAAAATTTTCAAGTGGTAACTATTTTCGTCTTTGATGAAATGATGAAAGACGACAGCGGTGCAATAGCATTAAAAATATCGTGTAAAAGTAAAACTTTATGGGGCGTAACGTTATTAAATTTTTCACGTTATTTGTTTGTTTGTATACATGATCGTTCACAAATATTTATCATTTTCAAAAGGTTAGGTATACCTATTAAATAAATAAACAGATGGTAGTCAAAGGCAGTAGGCGATTCTTTTTTTTTTTTTTCTTATGTAAATTACTAATTTAAAATTCAAATTTAACAAAAACAAGTAATTTTTATGGAACGCGCTTATACCTTTAACAGTATTGTTTTTCATTCCCTGTCGATTGGTAAAGATTTGTTTAGTTTTCCCTAATACAAAATATAGAATTTTTAAAATTTATTTGTAAAATTAATCAAGTTATAAGTGTGAAGTTTCAGTTGTAAATTGCAACAATTTATTCAATAAAAAAATAAAAATTGTATTAAACATTTTTTTATACCAACTGCTGTATAAAAATGAAATTAAAAAAATACAGGGTGATATTTAAAAAAATGAAGTATGAAACGATTCCTGATCTACTAACTAACTAACTAAAAATGTTGGCATCATGAAAATAATTCGTCTCTAAGGAAAAATGATTTATAAAAAAATAATTTTTTTAACCTACCTAGTTCAAAGAGCTATCGACAAATTTTTAATTTAAGTTCATTTAAAAAAAATATTTTAGGGACCGGATTTTATACAACGCTCTGCGTACGGTTAACTGATTGGTTATTTTAAAAATTGAAATTGAAAAAAAAAGAATTTAATATAGCAACTAAATTAAGTAAAAAATGAATGTTAAAAAAATTAATCAATCGTTCTATAAAGAATTATTCATTTGTCGATTCTTCTGTTAAATAAATATAATAGAGTCGAATTGGTGGAACCTGGTACTTTAAAATTTGTCGCTTTTGAAAATGAATTTAACCGGCGTCAAACGACACCGGGAGCAAATCTAATTACGGGACAACTCGATCTGCATCAGTAATTTAATTATGAAATTATTATTCTTCGCAAAAGCACTCACGTTCTTAAAAAAAAAATGCTGCATTAGTATTCTCTTTTCACTACCATTTCTCTCCGTTTGAATAATGGAGAATAATGAGCATACATGAAAATGTACTTATGCAAATGTTAAAAACGATTACATACATTTATAAAAAAAAAGAAGAAAAAAAATGCCACCCAATCAGTGTGAACTTGGGAAAAAAAAACTTGAACCGCATTCAAGAAATCCTTAAATACGAATGTTAATTGAGGCAAAGGTCTTTGTGTAGTTTATGATTATTGCAAATATCGCGCGACTCTCCGAACCGAATACTGGATCGTACTAATTGAAACTGCAAACGACAAAAGAACAAATAAAACTTTATTCGTTCCAAGAATGTTCAGTACAGCATTCATTTATATTCTTTCTTAAGTGCATTCACACCGCACTTTTTCATCGCATTTAATAATAAGAGAAAAGTAACAGCCATTATCCTTGGGATATCTTATTCGACTGCATAAACCGCTTCTTATATTGTTATTATCATTACAATTTATGTTTAAATTTTCAATGGAGCGGAGAGAACATACAGAGAGTTTGCTGCTTTAAGGTAAATTTATTTATGCAAGTCTCGTTCTTGCACTTTGTTTATACAAGAGCAACAAGTGCAAATAGTGACGCATATTGCTGTTATTTATAAAAGGCATATACAAAGAAGTGCCAGTTCGGAAACGCAAAAATTATATTAAATAAATGAAATCGAGGACATTCTTTTGTGAACGCACAAATTTACAAATAAAACAAGAATTTTTAATTTTAAATGCCAAATTAATTGAGCAAAACTGACGTCAAGTAAATATATAGTATATATATATATAGATATAAATTTTTAATCCAGTTTATAATTATACTAAATTATAAGATTTTCCATTAACATTTAAAAAATAATTAATATACAAGACGCTGGATTAAAGTGTGTTCCCTAAAATAATGTTAATTTGTAAAAGTTATAAATTTTAACTTTTAATTAAATATGCTCTATGCGACGAGTAAATTTAAATTATTTTCAAGATAGCAGATTCACCTGTGATACCGCACGTCGTTACCAACTTCATCATTTTTAATGGCAACTTATTAATATATTAATTTTTATTTGATTTTCAAATAAAAACCAAGTAAATAAAAGGTATTAAACTTTTGGTATGTTAAATTTCATATTTGCTTTTCGAAAACTATTAACTTTTAAATAGTTTTAATAGTTGAAAATGAAAACTTTTAGAGGAAAAAAAGCAAATATCTAAATTATAAGGATATCCCTTACTAATTCTACTTCAATTAAAGCAAATACTGATTATTTCACTTAATTTTTTTCATGGATTTTTTTTAAATTTCTACAATTTAATAAATAAACATTGACTGAAAACTGTCCTTATTCTAGAAATGATGTTTGAAAAGACATAAAAGTAAAGAAATAATGGATTTTTATTTAAAAATTAAGAGTTAGTGGCGTTTCCAGTTAATTAATTCTTTTGTTAATCTGCATATTACTATAGTGTGTTATTAAAAGAACAAAAAAAAATTGTCATAAATTCCATTCATTACAAAAATTATTTGTCAATTTTTCAATTTTATTTCATTTCTAATAATCAAATTGCAGGTACCGAGTAAAATAACATCGGAGTGTTACAAAAAAATAACGTGAACGTTGTTTAAGTATAGGTAGTTACGCATTATGTAATAATAATTGAATTTTACAACAAAATATTTTTCAAGCGGCGATATAACTACAGTATACTAATATGTACAAACAACGAACGGTTCACTTAGGTACTTTAAACCAATTATAACTTTATGAAAATAAATTGGAAAATATCGCTAATATGGCAAACAAATTAGTCGTTTAGACAGCCTGATGCATTAAATTAGATGCAATAAAATCATCCAATGACGACTATCCATTAAAACAATTGCTATTCAACCCTCATATTTAGTTTGTTAAAATTATTAATATCAAACAGGAAGTGAAAAAAATTTAATACATCAATGCAAAAGTTTACCCAACATAACCTTTTTTTTTTCTAATTAGTTTCTATTAATTTTCTTTATTTTTGTTTGGCCAAAAATTAAAAAACGTAAATAATTAATTTAAAAAAACACAAATAACAATCCCAATTTTAACTCGTTGAGTTATTTTTTTTATGGGCTAATTCTTTAGATTTACCTCCATTGATGGAAGCAAATCCTAGGCAGTTATTCATGGTTGGCAATTGGTAAAAACACATTTAGAAAGGACAAAGGAAAATAAATTATTTCATTTTTCTGCTATCTCAGTCAACTAAAATAGTTCAGTTGCACTCAGTAATAACGAAAGTAGAAATTCTGCTAACTTTATTCTCATTTAATTTCATATATACCCTTAAAAATGTAGAAATAACCAATTTACGGTTCGAAAAAATGGCCACCCTGTATTGAACATACTTCAGATTTGCTTGAAAAATTATAAATAAGTAGGAAAAATATTTTTGTAAAAACAAACTGAATATAGTTGGGGCATAAAAAAATATTTTGGATTCTTGAAAGTAATAAAAAAAGCAAAAGCAAAATTTAGAAATACTTCGGCTACTTTGAACGAAACATAAACAAAACTGCACTTCATAAACAAACAGCAAAAAACATTAAAATTACTTTTTACTAATAAATATAGCATTTGCTTCGTTAAAATCTGCCACACTTCATTTTCCATAACGAATTTAATTGCGCTGCCTCTTTTTTTTTTCTTTCTTTCTTAAATTTGTTTTCAGCATTACTTTAGCAATGAAATGGCATCTTACTAAATTTAGTCCTCAAAATAAATATTTAATTCAAGAAGGAAACGATGCAGTGGAAAACTTCGCGTGGAAAATCTTTACAAGCAGTAAAATGTCTTAAGTGTTGCGTGATAAAACTTACCACATGTTTTTTGCATATCTGCATGACAGTCTTCCATGTAACTTCGTATAATAATTTCGTCTGCGTTATAAACATTTTCTCCTTCGATGAAACCAAACTATTCATGCAGTTGTAGCACTCTTCCTCTGAAACAAAACATAAATTTATTAGAAATATTATAAAAATATTGAGAATGTGATTTTATACATAAAATTATTTTTTATTAAATAATTGCTACTTTGCCAAAACGTGAAATAAACAAAGTTTTTATAGGAAGCGCATATTTTAAAATACGAAACTATACAGTTTCCCGTGCAAAATTTAAATTACATAATTCACAAGGCTATAAATAACGTTCCTATTTGAATAATTTTACAACAAAAGTTAGAAAAATGTTAATAATTATTATTTAGAATACAGGGTTTCCCAAGTTGAGTGACCTATTAAATTATTATGGAAACTATACATTGCAGAGTTTCGAAACTATTTACTTTATTCACACAATCACAGATTTTCTTTCCTATTTTCTATTTTACAACTAAAGATGATTTTGTAAATCATGTAATGTTTTTCTGTTATTTCACTTTTTCAAGGTAGTGCCCACTTTCGGATATTTTTGTAAAAATTGATGCCTTGGGGAAAATTTATCCTTCTTACTTTTTGCGGTAATTAAATATATATTTTTTTTTAGCGAATATTGCAAAGTTAATGCATAAAATACATGATGTATTCATTGCTTAAATTTCCAGGGTCTTCGAAAAAATATTTTTTAATCACAATAACTTCATCTCAAACTCAGCAATGTTTTAATAAATAAAATGGTTTCAAGTCTAATAGGGCACTCAATTTGGGAGACCCTGTATAAATCGAATAAAATCGGTTGAAATTAAAGTTGCCCAAAAAAATGCATAGTTCAGCCATAACTAACCAAGAAATTTGAAAAACAATTCCATCAAAATTAATGGAAATATGGCCGATAAATCAATTAAACGAATAATGAATTCAGGAAACCAGTTATTAAAAAAAAGCGATTAACTTTAGCATTGCTTAGATGATTATCCATTTCAACAAAAACAAAACAGTCCTTTGTAATTACTAATTACGACACCATAAACTTAACGAATATTCGGTTAGATTTAATGAGCCGTAAAAGCAGCGCGAAATAATTAATGAAAATTAGGTCCCAATTATATTCGATTTAAGTATAGCCGGTATTTAGCAATTTCGTCAAAGCCTCTAGTCATAAAATTAAACAATAAAATTTGTTAAAAAAAAAAAATTCATCTTAACTTCTATTTTTTTTTTTAAATAAATTAGTACGTTTTTGAACAGCGACTAAAAAAGCTATAAATAATCCAATAAAAGCAATAAGAAAAGAGATGATTTATTAATCAACTTGTAATTCCGGTTTAGCATACCTACATTAATAGTGGTTTTTTATATATTTTGCAAGCTTAATTGCATGTAGATATCGGTTTAATATTGGTGTTTGTGTAGCAGTACACATGTTATTAAGGATTAGAGTTGCATAATCCTTTGGAAAAATAATTGTAATGATAAACAATAGCGTCATAGAGGTATAGAATCGTTGATTAGATTCAACGACGATAATTGCCTGGCGAAAATTTCAAGTAGCCAGAAAACATTTGCTGTATTAACTGAACTGCAAACGCTATTTCTGTTCCATTTCTATTTTTAAAACAAATTGTACAATGCGTATTAAGATAAAATATTTGCACAAATGGGAAATCGTATTATATACATAAAGAACATTATATACAAAATATAAAAATAAAATCTTTAAAAATGAAAAAGAAAAAAAATTCGCAGATATCGTCGCAACAGGATATACAAGGGGATTCATTATCGGTGGCTAATTGTAAAATTGTAAAACTGTCAAATGTAATAAGCAATAAATAAAAATAAATATTTATCTAAAAAAAAAAACAATCAAAAATAACAGCAATCACGAAAACAGTGGCTGAAAAAAACATTACAATACAATCGATTTTTTACGATTTCACTGTAGATTATAATCATTATAGAGTTATCACGTAAAACTCATTAGCCAAATCTTATTAAATTACTCAGCTTCTTAAATTAATCTAACCGAAACAAGTTTGATATTTATCCTTCACGTGGTTAGCAAAGTGTTCATCACATTTTGCACGTAACCCTGAGCTTACAGTAAGTTTAGTTACTCATTGATTTCTTATTCAATATTATAATTGCACAATATTATTAAATATTGAATATTTTCTGAAAAAAGAAGCTTCTTGTATTTAATATTTAATTATAAAGGTGGTTGCACTTGTTGGACGTCTAATTCTAGGGGTATGAATTAGTAAAAACGAAGACCGGGAAATAATAATAGAAAATGTCTCTATTTTTAGCCGAAGGCAATAATTTATATGCCATTCGGTAAAGAAAAACAAGCGAATAATTTATTTGATCAAAAAGACAGATCTATTTCGGGATATTTTTTGTAGGTGCATTTGGTAGCTATTGCGTGCAATGCTTAAAACCTCAGTAATTGAAAAATTTTGTGGTGTCCACTAGTGGTTCTTTTTTCCATACAGGGTGATCCATTAAAATGTGATCGATAATATTGGATGAGGACTACAAATTTATTTCATATTTCTCATTTCAAAATTAAGATTCAGTTTTCATTTAATGAAATCCTTTCACATTGTATTTATATTTTGATAAAAAGCCATTTAAACAATCAAGATTGTCACTAAAATTTTATTTATTTTTTTGTGTAGACAATTTAGTAGCAACAAAAAAAAAACAGATTTTGTATGCGTAAGAATTATTTTTAAAGAATTGGTATAAATAATTATTTAATAATATATATTCACATATAGTTAATTTAGTGCAGTTTTTTGAAAATTATAAAAGAAGGAAACTTTAATTAATATTAACGATTTTAATTATTGAAAAAAATATTTGTAATTATATTTTTGAAGATTACTCTGTATAAAAATTATGATAGGAAAGAAAAAAAAAACACATTGAATAAATCAGGAGAAATTAAATTGTAATGGGACCCTAGAGGTATAATTAACACAAATAAAATAAAAATGATTAAATAAATTGTTTTAAATTTAGACATAACAAACAAGTAGTTTTTCGGAGTTTTTTTTACGTAGCACTTATTAAAGTTTTAAAATAAAATTGTTAATTATAAAAAAAATATTAACAAAAAGATTATCATCAAAAAATATGATGTAAATGTTATCAACTATCATCAATTTACATAAGATTAACTTTGACTTACGCACAATTTTTAAATTTACTTAAAACTATTCTTTTTTTACAAATGTTTCAGGGTAATAGGAATTATATAAGAAATGGATGGAAAGTATAAATAGTAACCCAAATTTCCGAATTTAAATAATTTTTGATTGAGAAAATCAATCATTAAAAACGTTAAGCTGAAATAAGTAATACTTTGGATAGAAGATTAGTCATTATTCTTGGAAAAAATATTGAAATTAAATATACAAAATCAATAAGAAGCAAAGGTTCCGTTAATTACTCCTTTATTGTACTATATGTCATGCGAAATTAAACATTTCACCCCAGAGAATAACGTTTCCTCCATCACACCATCAAAGCATTGCATACGACAATAAAAATTTCCACTAATAATTTATCAGTTCTCGTTTTATTATACATTAGCCGAAAAACTACTAAAAATAAAACACTTCAAACAACCAGTTCGATGTTTTTGCATTAAATTTTCAAACGCAGTGATTGATATTCCGTTAAATACTCGTAGGTATTAAAAATTTGTAAAATCAGTCATTGAAAAATTAATGGCAACCTCGTCCAGAAAATTTTTTTTCCAACCCCACTGAAAAGTAAAATCAATAGACGTTAGACAATAAAACCTTTTAATTGTCCCGTTTTAATTACAGTCGTCCTTATGCACACATATTTAAAAAACTTTCATTAGCATACACATTTATACTATATCATAAAGTGACTATACGATTACGAAACGATAAGATAAGAATTCGTTGTTATAATTACATTACATTCGTAAGATGTGCCAACCAAACCAAAGACACTAATAAAATCATTAAAGAAGAAAATTCCATTTATAATTTGTAATTTAACTTACGAATTCATCTATATACTTTAAGCATGACAACCCAAAGTACTATTTAGTTATTTGATAAATTGTAAAAAAGAACGCAAAGAAACGAAAGTAAAGCATCAATCAAGCGGCTATAATAATAATAACAATAAGTAAAAGCAAGCGCTCGGCAGACGACCTATCTCAACAATAATTAAACAAACTAATGAATATGCGTCATCTGCGGCAATTTTCTCGATTGTCGATGTTATTAGTAGTAAATTCAGTTTATGCAAATTAATTCGAATGTATTTACCGCATGTGAGCAGGCAGTACTTATATGCAAGTCGTTGCACACAGAATTTCATAAATAAAATGCGCGTGTAGAAGGAAACGAAAGGGAAACGAGCGTACTTTCACTTATAATACCAGTGCATCAAATCTTCACCTTTTTTAACGCAAATCTCGCGCATTTTGTAATAATTTTCACGTAAAACGCGTTTGAATTTTTGTGTTTTCTCTCTCTCTCTTCTAATGAAATTGTTATTTATAAAGCACTCATCAACTATACATAAGATAGAGATAACAAAAATTCAGGTTAAAAGTGTACTTTATTTGTCGAACGTTTCTATAGAATATTTCACAAATGCATAATTTACACCATATTTACTTGAACTCACATTCGGTCAATTCAAAGTTAAGATTGAATTTCCTCAATTGAAATAATACTTTAGTATATGCGAAAATTTATTAATCGACTGTATTATATCATTTAAGCGCACTGTCCTCCTACACGTGAGGCTTTAATATTTTTTTTCCTTGTTTCGTTTAGTTATCAATAAATATGTAACCTCTTAAAATGATAATAATTGAGTACAAGTAGCTTTTTTTTTTAGTACAATCGTTATAATTCAATCTGATGATTGATAACGTTAATAGATGACGCGTGGAAAAAAAAATTGAAAAGTAATTAGCGATAATTATTTAGTGGATGCAAAATCGGTATTCAGGTGATCATTTTTTTATCGGCTTTCGGATTTTTTTTTTTTAGATTTTTTTTCCTACTACATAAACACATTTTTATATAAATTGAAATAATTTTACTTGGGTTTAATAAATTTTTATTGGGTTAAGTTATGAGTTATTACTAATTAAAATGGATTAGATTTGGTTTAAGACAAGAACTGTCAATATATTAATTTTGCAGCTACATTTAAAACTATTAAATATAGTTCAAACAAAAAAAAAATTATCATTGGTTACAAGCAGTTCAAGAAATATCTAAGTAGTTTCTTTTTCCAAAATAGACAAAAGATTTTATTTTTTTGAATTTGTTATTAAATAAATTATAGTGTTATGTTGGTTCTATCTATATTAAATGATATTCTTCTCATTTCATTACTAAATAGTAATATTTCATCTTCAAATTAATGGAATATGGAAAACTATGGCCAATGGACGTGGATGAGTTTAATTTCGCTCTCTCTTTTAAAAATAGTAAAGCTTTGGTGAGAAAAGAACCTTCATTTTCAAATTAAGAAAGGAAAAACTACTATTGGCGAAGACAAATGATACCGAATTTCCACTACTTGTTTAAAGAAGCAAATAAACAAAAACAAAAAGAAAACAATTCGCAGACCCTTATTTTCGGCTCAATTGATGATAAAATAATGAAAATGTCACATTTTCCACCCTTAGTTAAAATATTGCTATTAAGAATATTGGCAACATATCGGAAAGTTGATTTGCCAATGCGAATTTATTAGTACCTATAATCGCATAGATATTTTCGCTAATTTTGCTGAGCTGTTGTAAAAACCAATATTGCTCTTTGAATTCATTTTTTTTACGCCGTCAATAAATTGCAATTTTTGCAATCCTTATTGCTAATAAAGGACTTATCAACAAATCTAGAAAATCATTTATAAAAATAATATTATGTAAAAACTGCTCACTGTAAGTTAAAATGGGAAAAATCGATGGAAATAGAAGGTAATAAATACCCAGTTAGAAAAAAGGCGGATTAAAATGAAAATAAAAATAAGGCAGTTTAAAATTCTATTAGGAGTGATTTCAACAAATCTTTAACCACCGTAGTTAAACGGTTAAAATTTAAATTGATCAATAGAACTACATCATTTGCAATATTTTTATTGGTCAATTGGAATTTTAACTATTTGATTATTTTCAACTATAGTAGATAAAGTTTCAGTGAAATCCACCCTTGGATATGAAAAACTTTTTTTTGCATATAGTAAGGATTATTATTAATTGTGAAATAAACACTTTAAATTAAAATCCAATTTCTTATTGATCACAATAAATAAAAATATTCATTCAAGTTTGTAATTTGCCGCTTTATACATTTTTTGCTTCTGCTGAAGTACTTCAAGTCACCCATACTACATTTGTTAAAACTTATAAATTAATAATCTTCTATTGATCTATGTTTTTTACATATTACGATAAAAAAGAAACATTAGTTCTTGGAGTGAGCTCAGTTAATTTAAAAATCAATAAAGTCATACTTTATTCTAATATTTCTTTCAATTTAATCTTACATTATTTAATTTCCCAGAAAAGGGAAGCTGAAACTCTGGAAAAATCTAGGAACCTCTTAATTGTTAAGAATATTTGCTATTATAATTCATAAACAGCTTTAATATTTGAGTGTTGTTTTGCTTATTTTTATGGCAATTTAAACGCATATGTGAAATTTTTTTAAACTATTAAAAAATAATTTTTGAGGTGATTAAATGATAAAAACCAGCAAAAACTCATTAACTATTTAAATAACTGTCCGTCAAGAAAGAAAAGCAACATTGAAATTAAATATTCAAGATTTTTAGACAATCAAACCAATTGAACTAATATTAATTTAGAATTTTAATTAAAATTAAAAAAAAAATGAAAAATTAACTGATGAAATATGGTAATGGCTTTCGGGATAATTAAAACAAAAAACCACAAACAGTGCCTAATTAATTAATAAATCTAAGTGATTTCACCAAATTATAGAAAATGATTTAAATACCGATTATTAGAGGTTTGAGTAAACGAATGCCGGTCCGTTTCATCTACACACAGACAGAACACCGCAAGCGTAATTATCCCTGGCATATTTAGTTTCCTCTTATATCACACAGCATAAATACGCTTGTATTTGTTTTTATTGCCGGCGATTATATTTATTTACGCGTTTTCCATTGCTCGCTAATCACAATAATAATTATTATTGCATCTGGTTCAAACCTGCCCATTCCCAACTGAACGCACACACGAGAGCGATAAACGATGCAAATATGTACTACATGTAGCCCATACTTAAAAATAACCCGGCGGAAAATTGGCAATGAACTTTGCGAAAAATTCCCTTTAGCTATTGCTGAAAATGTGACTCACTTACCGCTCATGTAATGCAGAAGTATTGCACAAATGGGATAAATACTGGGACTGTAGACAATGTCAGGACAAGCGTATCCCAATACCGAGACCACTCTGTCTGCAATGCTGCTCCCTCGCTGTGTCAAGTAGTAATTGTGGCAGTGCGAAGGCTCAACAAAAGGAGGCAAACTGATGGGCCTGTCCGGCAGATCGGTGGATCCGAAGACCTGATTCACCAGTTCCCAGTAGAACCCGTCGACGCTATTGCTTCGATCGTTGTGGTGCTGGGTGCACAGGGCTGGCCACAACTGTTTCCGAATGGGACTATCAATGGGCCATGCATTGTTCCTCAATATTTGCTTGACCTCCTGCTTCTTGCCCACTTGCAGCGTGCCCTGCACCTCTTCGAATGTCTTTAAAGCTTTGTTGGTTGGAGAGACTGGCAATATAGGAATCTGGGTGCTGTTGACTAAGGAAGAGAAAGCCGAGTGAGTGTTGGACTCATGCTCTAATACTGAAGACGGCATCGTGGGCATTCCTGCTTTTCACTGCAGGCTCACCCAACACTACGGCAAGTCTATGTCAAATCCTGAAACATGATTGAACCTGCAACACACAACAAGGAAGAACAATAACAATAAATCATAATCAACTAAATATAGAGATGGAATTTGGTGTTTGTGTGTGGGGTACACAATAACCGAACGGACAAAACAGCTGATTTGGAAGCAACAAAATAAATATATCTGACCTCCGCCGTAAACTACTCTAAATTGAATGTAAGGAAATTGGATATAATGAAATAATTTCGGTCCCTCCGTCGTCGGCATAAGCCACTTGCGGTAAGCTGGAGGAACGGCACAAAGGAAAAGGCGAACCGCTAGTAGCGGCCAACGAACGGGACGCTTCATTCAATAAAAGGCACTTACACTTTCTACACAATTCAATGATGGTGATCAGTAATTAAACCGACAATCGCAGGCATTTGATTTTACGTACACTACTGAATCGAGAATTACCACCGAAAGGAAAGGGCAAACCGCACCACGCACCGACACTACTTTACTCTTTTGCGCTACTTCGCAAACGAAACGCACGCCACTGAACTCACGGATCGATCACTTAATTAGAACGTTATTATTATTATTTATTTATTTACTGATGTAAATAGATTGATAACGATTACGTGCACTGTGCTTGTATCGTTCGAAACAACTTGTGAGACTGACTTGACGAGCGGCTGAGCTTAACATAAGATGTGAATGTGTAAGTACGATGATATTCTATCTCAGTTTTAACAATGGTTGTTAGAAAGAGAGAAAAGAGTGAACGTACAAGGATTACATCCGAGATTACACACATGAGAACGGGAACTGCGCCGTCGACCGATGTGACGACCGCGCGCCGACTATTAATGACGCTCCCATTGTTTCTTTTTGATCGAAAACTGATGCCGAGATAGGCAACTTTATTTTGTAGTAGAAATACACTGCAGGCAACCTTATTAACATCGGGTTACATTTTTTTAAATCCTCGCGGGCTTTTGAGAAGTTTTAAACTTGTAATTGAAATAAAAAATATTGTAATTTAGACTTATGTATGTTGATTTGTTTATTTGTATAGTATATAAAGAAGAAAAATATGAATTTATGGAATAAGTAATACAAAAATTTAAATAAAATTCAAAAATTATAATTAATACTTTAAGGATTAACAAATAACTTTTTAACTAATTGTAAATATTATTACAATAATATTAGTTATTCGTCAATGACTTAAGTTTAATCAATTTTTTTTTTGATAACACAATTTCCGATTATTAACATAATTTACAATAAACTTTATATTAAATTTCACTAAATTGGTAAAGATATTTGATAAGTAGATTTAATTAAATGAATAAGTTTTTTATTTAAATGAAGCTAACAAATTTCGAATAATGTTTGATACCGCCCACTTACTTATTTTAATTAGCTTATTTTGTAATACGCTCGGTCCGCTATAGAAGTCAAAATAAAAATTACTTTTTAATTACATAAAATGTATGAATAATTATATAATTTGTTTTTTGTTTATAAGGAAATGATTATAATGAATATAATGAAATCAAATTATTTTATTTTATAAGAAAATCGAATCTTTCAGCGAAAAAAAGATTTTTCCTTTAAAACTTAAATTGCTACTATAACAACATAAAAATATACAATTAATTGGCAAATTTAATATATAAAAAATTTAAATTTGTTTTTAAAGTTGATAAAAAGTTCCGGATTTTGCTACGAAATTAAACAATTTTCTACTGAGCATAAAAGATAATAAATTAAAATAAATAATTAAAGTAAAAAAATTAAATTTAATTCATTCTGCATAGAAATTATTAAAATTTTTGAAATATTGTGAAATAAATTTCCTCTCAGTTTTAAATTGTACTGTTTCTCTTACAACAATCTAAATCTAATGAGAGTTAACTAATCATAACACACCTCTGGCCATTTTTAAGTTGGCAAATATTATTATTATATTTTTTTCCCATTTTACATCCGCCGTAATTATACGGGTACTTTAGAATATTTTTTATGAAATAGAGGAATTATTCATTATATGGGTGACAACGATTTTAGAAACCTCCCTTGCCATTTTTTTTATTTACCAACTAATTAAAAAAACTCATTTTGTCTATATTTTAATTTTTAAATAGGGTTAATTCAGAATTCTAAAATAATCATTTTGTTAATTTGTAATTTTAAAAGGGTTTAAAAATATATTTTTTTAAATTTCTTCGTTGGTGGCTGGGAATTGGTTGAAATGTTTCCTAGCCACTTTTGATTATGTGAAAATTTGTTAATTTTAATTGAGTTATTAATGAAAATTTTGGAACAAAATGGTTTTTAAGTTATAAATCAAAATTTTCAAATGGCATCACTATGGGCCACTTGGACTTTTACATAGTACTTATTTTTAACGAATCAAATGACTCATAACTGCACTTTACGACTTATCGGAAATCTTTTGAACATTCAGATTGATATTTTAATCCAATTTTAATTTTTTTAATCATTTCACTCTAGAATCATTCTAGAATGTTATGACAAATGCAATTTTTATTAAAGATTGTTATTTTAATACTTGATGAAAAAACGTAGAAATAAATTGCAATAAAATTTTAAAGAATTATATTTTGCTTGATTTGATCGTTGACCAGAATGATATCTTCAGTTAGTGGAAAATCCGAAAATATTGTAAAATGATCGAACATATCACCTTTATGAAGAAGACAAAAGTTAAACACAACAATCTTTAATTTATATTTATGGCATTGGTTGCAATGGAAACCAAAAAATAAATCTAAAAGCTATATTTGAGACAACCAGAGTTATTTCAAAATAAATACTATAGAAAACGCCGTATTTTTTAAATTTAATACTGACATTTGTTTTATTGAAAAGAAAAGAAAAGAAAATAAGCTATTGAAAAATATATAGCCAACTATGCATTCCATATTTTTTTCTATTAATAACCCAAACAAACTTTAGAATTTTAATAAATTAATTTGTTTTAAATTTCGTAGTAAATTTAGTTTTGATTCTCTTCAAAAATCAACTTAATATTTAAGCCAATTCTACTTTTTGAAATGTTAAATTGTTTAAAAATTTTCAAAAAGTAGAATTTTATTTTAAATTAAATTATTAGCATTTTTTCCTTTAAGGATTATTCGAAAACTAAAAAAAAAATAGATCCAATTATTGCATTGATTCTGAATTTCTGTATCAATTATAAACAAATATTTGGAATCTTCCATATATCCAGAGTCAAGATTAAAGACAACTGAAATTTATAAAAAAAGTAAAACACATTTTGTAAAAAAAAGTGTAAAGCCAGAGTTGCATTATAAAAATAAATATATATTCATATTTTTAAAATGAAAAAATACAATATACAATAAAAAATATATAAAAAATTCTCTATAACATTTGATAAAGTTGACTATTTACAGTGCTAGCCTTCAGACCTTTAGTGATGGTTGTAGGCGGGGGCGGCAGCAACAATAGCTTTCTTGGCGACCACTGGCTGAGGATGGGTGGCGTGTCCAGAGTACGACACTTGGGCTTGGAAACCGTTGTGCTTGTCAGAGGTGTACTTAACAGTGCGGGTGATACCGTCAGGTTGCAACAAAGAGTATTCTCCCTTTACAACATCACCGTCGCGTTCTTCGTGTTGGCTCTTAATGTCATGGGTATGCTCATCTTTCACAGCGTATTGGAAGGCGTAATGAGGATGAGACTACAAAAATAAAATAAAAATGCAAAATTCCATTCGATCAAAGAAGAAAATTTCTTACATCGGGGTATTCTTCATGATGATGGACAGGGACAGCCTTGAGGATGGGGGCAGCCTTGATGATGGGAGCGGCTTTGATTACGGGAGCAACGTGATGGACGGGGGCGGCATGATAAGTGGCTACAGGGGCGACATGGGCGACATGGGCGGTCTTAACGACGGCAGCAGGGGCATGGTAAGCTGGAGCGGCGTGATAGACGGGAGCATGGTAAGCGGGAGCGGCATGGTAAGCGGGGGCGGCATGGTAAGAGGGTGCGGCTTGATGGTACGAAGGAGCGCTGTGATGACTGACTGAGGAGTAAGATGAAGCATGTCCTTGTTGCTGCTGCTGTCCGTGTCCCTGAAGTTCGAAGACTCCAGCTTGAGCGACAGCTACCACGGTAGCGATGGCTAAGATCTGCAAGAAGTTATCAGTGGTAATCAGCTAATTTGCACTTAATATTGTGGGGTTGCTGCTTACTTTGCTGAACATGTTTGTTTGTTTGGTTCGTTGCTGAGACTGATTTTCGGTAGCAATTTGCAAAGTATTTATAGGAATGCGTCGATTAGTGGTGGACAGTGTGGTGAATGTCCCGACTGAATGAATAATATCGGACAATATACGACCCACCCAATATTGTTACACTTTTTTTGAAAGTACAAAGTATTATATCTGCTACAGTGTGCTAGGCAGGCTAGAGGAAAAAATGCGTAAGTGTAGCAATCCTCCTTAGCGTACCCAATAAACGGTGCGACCGTTGCGACTTTGCTGACAGGTTTGCCACTTCAAGATCACCTCAATAATTTTACTTGCACGCCACCGGTGTCCAATAAGCGGTCAAGATTTATTACCCGAAAAACCGAAACTAAGGCAGCGATTTAATTAAGTAACTTTGTTACTTCGGTGAAAAAATTGTCACAAAAAATCATTACTTGATTGATATAAGAACAATTATGAAATAAAAGCTTCGGGTGTTTGTACACGTAGAGTGTGGACGCACGATATCTATAATTATTAATCTATTTATTAGATAATCGCAAACGCTTTGAAAAATTTTCTAATTTATTTAGAAAAAATGCAAATGATTCATTTGTTTTATGGACTTCATTAAAAAAAAACTATCTTAATACAAAAAAAAATTGAAATTTTATTATTACAAAGACACTTTTCCATAAACTTATTATGAATAGATATAATGAATGGTAAAATGTTTATACAAATATATAAGATTTTTGCAAACAAAAACACTCTTTTTAAACTTTTAGACATGATTTTTTTGTCTCAATTTTTTTTTTTTGTAATTTAAAGAGCTTATTTTCTACTTGCCTAGTTGCATATTTCAAAAAGTTGCTTGCATTAATTTATTTGAAGTATGATATAAAATAAATTCTTTTGAAACTGTTTTTCAAATAAAAAATAAAATCTTACAAATCTTTACAAAATCAAAATAAAATTCATTTGAAGAAGAAGAAAGTCTCATAATAACAGTGATTTAATGAAGCAAGTGTACCTTGATGTAGCTATAATAAAAATTGCCATAGAAGTTATTGACTTGATATCTTTATTAAAATAAAAAATAAAACACCTTGTTTTATTAAATAATTATTGAATCCAAATTATATTGTTTTCATTTTTGAATTTAAACTTTCTTAGTTGCAAAAACAAATTTTCCAAGAGGATTTATGAATGAAAATGGTATTATTTATAGGTATATTTAGTTAAATTATAATTAAAAATTGATTTGTCAAATACTCAAAAATTAATTACCTTCAATTTTTAATAAAATTCTTTGGGAAATGGAATTTTACAATTACTTCAAATAGTAAATTTCTTACCATAAGAAAACAAAATGAGCAATAAAAATTATGGCATTTAGTTTAGATAAATTGAGCCAGTAGGAATTTTCACTATAACCGCAAATATAATTAAAAATATAACATTTGCTAAAACTTGAATTGAAAAAAAAAATGAAAAATTCCCATTTGGGTCTATATATTTTGTCTATGTCCTCCCGCTCTGTTGAAGTGCCCTGTATAATTTTGGGAAAATTAATTACAATATATAAAAATAAAAAAATCAATTTATTGCAAAGAAAATCACATTTATTTTGCTTTTTTTAACTAAAAATCTATCTTAAAAATAAAATATTTAAAATTAAATACATAAAATTTTCCAGTTTTTGAATTTATTTTTTTAAAGCTTGTTAAATTAAACTTAATGGAGTATTAAAGGCTTCTGGTAAAACTGAAAAATCATCAATATTAAAAATAATTGGACTTAACTGGTCTCATAAGAAAAATTATACCTCAAAAATGCGTGCAAAAAGTTTGCAACTCATTCAGAAGAAAGTAAAGTAAGCAAAATTAAACAATTTCTAGGTAATGATCACCTTGTATAACATTAACTAGTTAAAAACCATTAAGAAAAAAAAACTACGAAATAAAAAACACAGTGACTTAATTAAGCATTTGTATGGCTAGTAAAAATTGTCACAAAAAAACATTAAGTTTGATGGATAGAAGATCAATTATGAAATAAAAGCTTCAGGTGTTCTTAGTCGCGAACGATATCCATAATTATTAATCTATTTATTAGATAATCGAACACCTCGAAAAATTATCTAATTTATTTGCATTAATTACTAGCTAGGTTTTTCTCCGTACACCAAAAATGAAGAAAAAAAAAATAACTTTCTTATGTGCGTTTTTTCGCCTAATGAGCAACAACGAATGTGTTTTCTACACAAGTCACAATACTATAAAAGTAAACTAGTCGGGATTTTTAAAAGCTTTCATTATTCTTGAAATTCGAACGATTTGTCCACGCGCGTTTTAGTTAATTAATTTGAAGCCAAATTTAGGTCAACGTCTACACTAGAACTAGTTAAGTTAAGCGAATGCTGACTATGTGCATGTGCTATTGCTACCTTAGATATGTATTATATAATATGTCCAGCTACTGCTACAGCTAGCTATACAGCGGTAGCAAATGCGACATATTTGGATTAAATGACCATGTACATATTAACGGATAAACTACAGAGAAACTAAAACTAAATTGCAATTGATTTATCGCTCCCGGTAAATTTTCGAGTAGTGCTACTTCATTATAACTATATTGCTTGCAATTTTTTTATTTTTATTCTCTTCACTTGCTTTTAATATTAATATTATCCAACTGTCTAGTTGATCCTTGAATTATTATGATTTGCTATTTGCAAGAATAACAAATCTATTATTCGATCGACTTTTGTTCTACATAATATAAATTGAATTGCCTTTTAGATATATTTTAAGAAAGTTACATTAGACTTCTTTACATTCTACGATCGACGCGGCTCTTAATGTTTTAATTATAGATAAATCTATACGAGTAAGTAAATCGCAAATCAGAATTCTCGATCGATTCAACATTTAGTGCTGTTATAATTTTTTACTTCAATTTATGGCATTTAAATTTAAATTATTTTATTTATTAATGGATTTATTATTGTCAGAATGCAAGCTTTTCGATTTGAAATTAGAAAATGTTTTGTTGATTTCGATAAATTACTAATTTAATTCATTTAATTGTAAAAAACGAAAATACTCGCATTTTAAAATTGAAATTAATTGATTATATTTTCGTTGGCATACCTTAATTAAAAAAAAATATAGTTTTGTTCCAGTCACGTCTATTTTATTTTTGTTTTGACAGCTTTTCTCAACCCGTATATGGATAACTTCAACAGTTCAAAAGATTAACGACCAACTTATACCCGTTCATAAAAATCGGATAAGTGTACTGGTTCCTGAATTATCCAGAAAAAATCGACAATTTTCCTAAGACAATTATTTGGCGTAGAATAACTTTTGATAATTAATTCCAAGAAAACTATTTCAGATAGATAAAAAGGAATAATTGTTCTTAATAGATATTTTAAAATAACATCAAAATAATTCATCAAATTTACCACAGTATGCTTCATTTTTAAGGTGTGAGTAGAAAAGGTTTGAATTTTTTATACGATTCGCTAACCGTTTCTCATGAAATGATTTCTGAAAAGAGCAGTAAATTATCTTTAAAATGACAGTAAAATTATTAAAATATTTTAATTAGTTCAAAAGCTATTCCAAACTTTTTTGGGTTTGTTACTGGACAAAAGTTGAATTCACTGATGTAATATTTTAAATGGAACGTTCCGCCATAAAAAGTACTTTTTCGGATTTACTCATGTAACGAAACAAATTTTTTCTTTCAGAAAATAAAAAGATTTATTTTTGATGTTTTTCTCATTTAATTTTTTATTTTCATAACTTATTACATTAAAAAAATTAAATAGACAAATTAAAAATATCAATAAAATAACGAGAGATGTTTTAAAATATCTTAATTAAGTCAAAAGTTATTTTGGTTTTTCAATTTCTCATGACTAAATAAGACGCTCTAACAGACACAAAGAAATTAACTCTTTAATGGTCATAAAAAGTAATAATAATGCATCAATCTTATTAAATTTTCACAAAAAAAATTGTTATACTGCTTTGGATTTTTATGCTGTTTTTAATTAGTATTTCTTAAATTTTAAACAGGACATTTAACATTAAAATTTAATTTCTTTATTTTAAAAAGCTCTAAAGATAAAATAATCAGATATGATGTAAATATAGCAGAATAACTTAATATAAAATGGCACTAAAATTATTGCTCTACCCGAATTAATATAAAAGTTATTCTAGTTTTTCTTTGGATTTGTCGCTTTACCTAACGTTGAAGTCTCTGATTCTCCATATTTTAAATGGGACGATCCGACACAAAACTTTTATTCACAAATTTCTTTATCAAAAATAATCTTATGAACCAATTTTAATAAATATTGCATTAAATTATTGCTAAATAAATTTTTAAAAAAATATTTAATTTTTTTTTTTAAATTATAATCAAGGTGTTTTAATTTTCAATCTTAATTATTTATTATTTAAAAAATGAAAAATAAAACTAATGTAAAATGTATTATTAACTGATTACAATATAATATATTCTTTTAAATGACAATAAAATTAATTAAATATGTTAATATATCTAAAGTTTTAAATTATTATCAATTCGTTACACATAAACTAAATAGGGTATTTTCAATATTAAAAGTTTATTTGCATTTTTTTTTTTTAATAAATACATTAAACGGCTCCCAATATTTTTTGTTTAATTTTAAAAAATTTATTGAAATGCAGTTATTAGAATAATAATTTAACTTTTATATGATTTTGTTTATGAAATACCTATTTTCTGAAATTCAAAACAATTTTCAGCTTTTTTTTATTGTAAGCTGTAACATATAAAACAACTTTTTTTTTATATTTTGATTAAAGATCAATGTAGTCGTGCCCAAGTTTTAATTGTTGTTATATAAAATAAGAAAAGGATATTTTAAATATTTTAATTGTGTTGTTAAATCTAAGAATTAGAAATCAGAGAAGACAATTTGTTTTTTAACCAAATGGTACATTTTTAATCAGTGATTTCATATGAATTAATATTTATAAAAAAACCCAAATTATTAAAAACAAAGAAGTAATCATCAAATAAATATAAATTATTTTTTAATGAAATTCCCTTCTGATATCATTTTCTCAATTAACAATTAACATGTTTTTTAGATAAGTTAAAATTACTTTTTCATAAATTTGCAGAAATTAACAACAAAAAACAATTATTTTAAGAAACGAATCTCTTTCAATTTTCTTTGGAACTATCCGATGTAATGACTAATTAAAAAAAAAAAGAAATTTATACCTTATGCAAATTATAATCCTTTATTAAATACTAAAGATCTCATATAACTGGCATAAACAAAAAAAAAAACAAAAAAAAAAAACTAAAACTAAATTATTTTGTAAAAAATAATACAATTTATTTAGTCAGAGGAATATCATATTATACATTTACAGAGATGCATGAGAGAGGACAATTGTATGAAGACTGAAAGTGGTCTAATGATGGTAAGCGGATATCACGGGGGCGGCAGCTACAACTTTATGAGCATGTTCGGGATGAACGGCATGTCCGGAATAGGAAACTTCAGCGTTGAACCCATTGTGGTGGTCGGCAGAGTAATGCACATTACGGATGGTACCATCGGGTTGAACCAAAGAGTATTCACCCTTTACAACATCCCCATCGCGAGATTCACTTTGGGATTTGTGATCGCCGGTGTGATGATCTTCAACTCCGTATTTGAATTCGTATTTGGGATGATGGTCAGGGTAGACTTCTTCGTGGTGGACAGCCTTCAGAACGGGAGCGTGGTGGACGGCAATGGGGGCAGCTATAGGGGCGTGATGAAGAGCCACGGGGACGGCGGCATGATGATGCAGGTCGTGGTGTTGCACACTGCTGTAGGAAGAAGCGTGTTCGATGGGGACGGCCAAACTGCAGGCTATTAAAGCGAAAAGAGCTGCCAACTAAAAAACACAACAAAAAATTCAAACTGAATTGATTGAAAAAAATCGATGTTTTTGATGAATTTACCTTATACATTTTGCGTGCAGTTGGGATCTCTTGATTTGGTGCGAATACCGGTAAAACAACAGTCGACGAGTGCGATTTTTGCAGAGAAATTGTCGTCTTTTATATAGCGGAGAAATTTCGTTATGAAGAGTGTCGGGTGGGGACCGAGCGCGAAGCCCAAAATTCAGTTCTTTAAGGAAGTCCATTGCGTAACGATTTGTTTCATACTTGTTTTTTGTGTAACAAATCTCATGCTGCTCTCAGCATGTGATACATTGCGAACAAAAAAAAAGTACGTTAAACAATAATAATTTGTTTTATTCGTTATTTCAAGCGAAAGAGAAGCTTATTAAACATATTTTGGGACGAGTAAAGTTTAATTCTATGCGGCCACGGTTCTTATTAATTAATTAAGATTTGCCAATTATATATAAAAAAAAAAACACACAGACAAACCTAGAAACAGACACATTAGAAGAGGATGTTGCAAAATTCAAATTACTCAAAGTGCATATACTTTACTACTAAAAGTTATCTAATTTGTTGAAAACTGGTTAAACGAATTGTAAAGACCCAATTAAGAAAAATCAGTTATCGATTAGCATATAAAAGAGGGCCGTTTGACAAACGAAAATCATTCACTTCTAGAACTTCCAAGACATTCAGACTGTCGATAAAAAGAAACTCTAAAATCACAGCACAATGTTTAAAGTAATTTTACAATATCAAAAAGTAAAATTAAAAAATAACTAATATTTTTATTAATATATTTTTAGATCACAATTGCTTTGGCTTTGTTGGCATCTTCATTGGCCGTTCCCATCGAATATGGATCGTCTTACACCAATGTTCACCACCAGGTGCCCATTGCAGTTCATCAATCACCCATCGCAGTCCACCACGCTCCGATTCTGAAGGCTGTCCACCACGAAGAAGTCTACCCTGATCATCATCCCAAATACGAATTCAAATACGGAGTCGAAGACCACCATACCGGTGACCAAAAGTCCCAAAGCGAATCTCGCGATGGGGATGTTGTAAAGGGAGAATACTCTTTGGTTCAACCCGATGGTACCGTTCGTAATGTGCATTACTCTGCCGACCACCACAATGGGTTCAATGCTGAAGTCACTTATTCCGGACATGCTGCGCATCCAGAAGTGCATAAAGTGGTAGCTGCCGCTCCTGTTTACTCGGCTTACCATCATTAATTAAATGTGCAATATTTTATTGTATAATTTAATGGAATATGTGTAAATAAATTAATAAAATTTTATTTTACAATTAAAATATCTTGAATTTTATGTTATGGCAAATATAAAAGATAATATTTATGGAATTTGGAAATTGTAATGATCTCAGCATTCATTTAATGCGTACTAATTAAAAATGAATAAATCCTTTGGATGTACAGGGTGTGACATTGAAACGAGCTGGCAATGAGGATTGTGTCTAATATATTTGAACTTCAGGTTAAATTACCCTATTCATTTAGATTTTCCATGTTCAATACAAAAATTGTCTAAAAATTGATTTCAATGATTTGTAAATTAAAATTCGAATTTTAAAATTCTATGATTATGCTATTATTATTTTTCTTTAAGTGAATTAAAAAACAAAGTAATTAAATAATAAATAATTTATTAATTCGTTTTCAGAAAAAGATATAAAATATCATTCATTAATCGTATTTGAAGCTAAATTTTAGATATGTTACTGATGTAAAACTTGCAGAAGTAAACATCAATTAAGTTTTCTCAAATTAAATACAATTATTATTATTATTTTTTTTTAAAGAAAAAGATTCGAAATAGGATTACAAATTATGGTTTTTTCAAGTCTCTGCCATCTTTTGTATGTTGCAATTTTATCAAAAAGATTTTGGGGTATTAAGAGCCCACATAATTATTCATATATTTTGCTCTATCCAGTCAAACATGAAAATTATTATTAATTAATAAAATTTAAATGTGTGAGCATTGCATTTTTAAATTTAATTGATCGATTTTCATAAAGGGTACTCAATAAATTAAATTAAACGTAAGAATTGAAAAAACGTACTAACTATTTTAATTAAATTTAGTAAACTTTAATTAATTTAATAATTTATAGAAACTTTAATTCCCAAATACAAGACTATCAACTGTATTTCAAATGCAGACCCAGGGGCAACTAAGTTAAAAAAGATAAAAGTCTCGACTTATTATCACTGTTGAAATTTTAATATTATTGTTAATACATGCAGAATACTCCTCGGCTAATTAAGTGATTCACCCTGTAGGAAACAGTAGGATATGTCTTGTTTGTGAAGAAAAATCATAAAATAAACATTTCGTAACTTTTTTTAATTACAAAAATTTTAAAATTAAAATAAGTTTGTAAAGTCAAGTGTCATAA
>JASKGO010001367.1:0-26893 GCA_030556065.1 Holobus sp. GC000080
ACGAAATATTAAATGATTTATAACTATTACCATAATAATATTGTTAATAATTATCTGTTAATTTTGGCGGAAAGACCTATAAGGTCGATAGCCCAATAAATAATAAATAAATAAAATATTTCTCAGAAAAATTGTTCATGATATATGATATATACTTAAAAATATGTTATTGCAAATGGAATACACAGCAAAATAAAAAATATAAAAATTTATATAATTATTAATTACAAAACAATTGCAACTACTAAATTTTTCCACATTTTAAAGCAGTTTAAAGCATTTTAAAACTTTTATTATTATGATCATTCGAAAATCATTAACAAATTTTCTCGCAATTAATGTATTTTCTTACGCAGAGAGTTCAAAAACTTTGGATTTCGCATAACATCTAATTACTTTACAATTTACAAATCTATGTTAATAATTTTAGCCATGAAGTGTAATAAAAAATTAGTTTCTTTAGTGCATCTCACATTTAGATATACCTAAACCTAACCTAACCTAACTTAACCTAACCTAACTTAACCTAAGCTAACCTAACTTAACCTATCCTAACCTAACCTAATCTAAAGAAAAATAAACTTTCTAGTTTAAAAATAAATCTTTTTTATTTTATTTTAAATTTTGGTTCCACTGAAAAATTAAATTTTATTTTGTAAAAACAATTGCTTTCTGTCATGCTTACTTCAATACTTTTCTAACTATCTTTAATTAAATCTAATTAATTTATCGATTATTACTTAATTAAAATTGTGTTTTTTCTACTGATTTTGACAAAAGAAACCGGAAATGAGAGATGACTTGAAAAGTAAACCCGAGTGAAACAAAAACCTTATTTTACTAAATGAAATTTAATTAATTAATGAAATCTATTCAGAATAAGGAAAGAAGAGTTTATTTAACTACATTTCAACTGTAAAATTTTGATTGTCGAAGTTCTGGGAACACTCCCTATAAAAGAAACTAAGAAAGTAAACTATTAAATTAGCAATTAAAAATAAAAATAAAAAAAAGTGATTGGTTTTTCCAGAAAAATAATTATTAATTCATATGAAAACCAATATTTACCAATATTTTATCAATTAAAACAAAAGAAGAAACAACTTCAGATAACTTAATAATTAAATTATATAAATGCAATTTAAATTTTTAATCATTAAAATTTTAGTTTTTCATAAGGACCACATTAATTAAGTGCACCCGGTACAATCGTTTGCATTTGTTTGTGGTGGTGCATCCTTTGTATGTGTGGCATTTCCGACTTCATTTGTTTCTCCACCGTCGATACCGCAAAACAAACGACAAATAACGCATTTCGGCCACCTGTAACAAGAGAACAATGAGCGAATTAGTTTGGGGAATTAAAAACGGCGATCTCGAGCAAGTGAAAGACATAATTGAGAAAAAGGTAAGGCCAAAACCGATGGAAAATCCAGAAAATACCTGCGTAACATAACCTCAAAAGTTTCTTATAGTCGAATTATTCCTTTGTTTTTTTTTTTTGCTGCTCACGAAAGTTTCCATTAATTTTCAGGGAATCGATGTGAATCAAGAGATCGATGGCAGGCCGCCAATTTTATATGCTGCCGATTATGGCCAACTGGACGTGGTTGAATATCTGATAAAAGCTGGAGCCGATGTCAATGTACTTATAATTTTACCTATTTTAAATTAAATATTTTGCTTATTTTAATTATCGTTGCAGTCTAAAGACAAACATGGCATCAGTGCAATACTGGCTGCCATTTGGGAAGGGCACAAGGATTGTGTAAAATTACTTATCGCAAAGGTTGCTCTTCGTTTACTTCTTTAGCATGTTTTGTACATTTTTCGTATTTTTTTTTTCAGGGTGCTAGGAAAGACGGTGTGACTCCTGACGGTACCAGTTACATTGATTCGGCCGAGGATAACGAGATTAAGGCCTTGCTGGCGTAAATCCGTCCGTTTTTACTGCAAACTTTTAATTGAAAAGGAAAATGGAATGCTAGTGGTGCCAGTGAAAGGGGGAAAAAACAAAAGAAGACTGCAGTAGGAGAACAGACAGAGTGAACACTATGTGTGAAAGAGCGAGAGAATGAATGGTGTAGTATTAAATTAACAAAATCGGTTCCTGGAAAAGCTGTCGAAGGTCGTTCGACCTTCTTCTTTGAAAAATTTCGCGAATAATTTCATGTCGCTTATCATCGAGAAAACTTTTCTGAACTTTAGTCGTTATCATTATTGGCTTCTAAGCATTTAGAGATGTAATAACTTTATAATATTCTGTACAATTATTACTAACAATTATTTTATTAACTGTGTTTCGACTTTCAATGTTGTTTTTAATTACTGTCGCCTTATCGTCTATCTATTGAAAACTATTCGTAAACTACGTTTATATAAAATACTGAAATACATAGAGTATAGAAAGAAAATTCAGCTTTTCATTGAATTTAGTTTCTTTTTGTGGTTCGTTATTAGTTTCTTTTTTTTTTACGATTAAAGCGCTTTGTACTCGTAACTCGTAAATTTAATAAATTTGTAATTTATTTGTTAAGTAATGAAGTAATTTTAAATCGCTTTGTTATTGACTGATTTAATATTTGTTTGGTAACGTCAACACAAAAATTCAAATTCTGTGAGTAATATGTTCTACGAAATATTTATTATCAGTTTGTAAGTTATGTTATTTGTCTGACCCGTAAAGTTTCCATTTAAGAACAAAAAAAAAACAAAACGAAAAAAATATATATCGCCAACTTTTATACATTGATACTTTGGCGTCTTTGTTTTGCATTTCCTTGTAAATTAGTCAATTTGTAACCCTTTTAATTTCGTTGAGCAATAATTTATTACTCGCTTTTAAAGTGCTCTAAAGTCTAAAAAAAAAAGTGGTTCTAATATTATAATCAAGGTTAGGAATTTTTTTTTAAAGTTGATATGATTGCATCTGAAATCTAACCCACCTAAACTTTCAACACCTCAATATACCGAGTGTCCCATTTTGAGTTTGCAAAAATGCATTATGCGTCCCGGTTCCCTAATTATCCCGGAAAAACAGAAAATCATTTTTTTTGTTTTTTTTTTGATAATTGATTTCAAGAAATCTATTTTACGAGGAGAAAAGTAATAATTGTTCCCAAGTGATGTTTTTAAATAGAATCTAATTAATTTATTATAATTTTCGCAATTTACTTGTTCTTTGAGAAAAAAACAACGTACTTTTTTTTTCTGATTTTAATATGTTTATTGTTTATCTTTGACGATTGTTGCCAAAATGAAAAAAAATATATTTTGAAATTAAATTGTAGGCTTAGAATTTTCTAATTTATTAATACAAATGAAATAAAAAATAACTAAGGAATAGTATTCTCAGGAAAAGATGGTAATTTTAAAATAAAATAAGAAAAGTTTGTTTCATCTATACAGGGTCTTCCAAGTTGAGTGACCTATTAGATTATTATGGAAACCAGAAATTGCAGAGTTCTGAAACTTCGCATCATCCACTAATCGGAAATGATCTTCATTATTATTGTATTTGAACATTCGTCCAACTTCCGGTTAAACCGGAAGTAGCCATCAACTTTGTTATTTCAAATTGAACACCAATTTTTATTTCATATTTTGATTCCTTCGGGAAAATAAAGACGATTTTGTAAAAAAAGTTTTTTCTTATTAGGTCTACTTTTCCGGCTATAATTCATTTCCGGTTATTTTGGATAAAATTGGTGTCATGAGAAAAAAATCATAACTTCCTAATTTTTGATGATAACATCATAATTTTTTTTTTGTATGCGTTTTCAAGATGTGTGTCCATGTGTTTTTTGTGTTAATGTTTCCTTTTTTATACAGGGTCTTCACAAAAAGAAGGTAAACTTTGATGGAAAAAGTGTTATAATTTGATTTTTTTAATGGATACCCTACTTTTTTTAAATCATATTCTCTCTCTTATTATCTATCAAAAGTGCTAAGCATAAAGTTATAAATTTGTTACTTTCAGAGATTTTAAAGAAAGAATAGTGTTTCATTAAGTATCCTCCATTATTATGACGTTTTTTGTTTGCTAATCTACTAGTTTCCTTAGCAACTCTTGAGTTGCTCTAAGTTCTCTAAGAGAATTTCCTAGCATAGCACTTTATTTTTTTATTTTTATTCCAGGGTGCCATTTGTGACGTCATTTTCAATGTAGATTCTTTTGGAAATGTCACAGCCTCCTTGATTATTATTTAGTTTTTTTTTTTTTTCAAATTTAATTCTAATTAACAAAGATGAACATGCAGAGTTACATCGATGAATTCAGAAAAAATATTTTTTTTTTTTAATAAGCCTATAACTAACTACGGTTTCTATTTAAAAAAAGTATTTTTTTTAACTCAAGTAAGCTGTGTAATTTGTAAAAAATTAACTGTTTTTAAATAAAAAAAAAAAAAAAACTGTTGGGAACAACTATTACTTCTATTGTATATTAAATATTTTTCCTGAAATTAATTATGAATAAAATCGCCAATTTTTTTACATTTATAAAGAAGTTACAATAAAAAAAATTCTCTTTCAGAATGGGTGACAACTAAAAGTGGATAAGATAAAATTGATGCATAATATGCTTTCAACTAAAAAAATGACCTATGGAATCTCCCAAAGGTGAAAATAATTATAGATTGCTATTCAAAAATGAAAAATTTTGGTTTTGGTCAAACCGGAAGTGGTATAAAATTTTGTTGTTTAAGTAAATAAATCCGAAATTATGCCTTCTATAACTGAGTATTGTTTTTTTTTGTTGATAAAAATCCAGGGACAAATAAATGTATTAGTAGTAGAAGTAAATTTATTCGCTGCTTAATTTATCATCAAAATTTTACTGCAAGTCAATAATATTAAACAAATTACAATAGTTAATTAAAATTTAAAATTAAGAAGTTCATCTGTTTTATGACAACATTCATATTTAGTAAATGCGCTCTCAACCACTTTTTAAAATTTTCATGATTAAATTGTCTGCATTTTGTCGCTATGTGGTTGTTTATTTTTACACCAGTGCCAGGAGTATTAATTTCGCATGTTTGACTGATAAAATTTTCTATTCGGAAGTCAGATCAATTTCGGGTCGAAGAAATATGTATTTTTGAGTTCGTTATGTAATTGGATTCACATCATGCAAAGGCATGATTTTAAGTTTTGTTATCCATGAAAGGGGTGAGGTTCTTTTCGTTGTCACTACTTTCAATAATTAATATTTATTCTCCTTAAAAAGTTCTAGCATTTGATATAAAACATTTTACAGTTATGGGAGGGACCATTGATATAAAAAGAAAAAAAAAAGAAATACTTTAAGACTTTAAAGAATGATTTTGCAAATTAATGTAAATCCTGAGCCACCAATAAATAACAAAATATCAGTTTGAAAAGTTCAGGAACCCAATCGTTTTTATTGCAGAAATTTGGGAAATAACGGGGAAAAAATCGCTTTTTGACAATTTGGGAAATTTTTAAAAATTTTGAGCGATCTCTTAAAATTTATTTTCTGCCCTTTGGAAGGGACTCTTATAACATGATAAACTGATAATTTTCATTCGAGACACGAAAATAATGTAGAGAAATTTGAAGTAGCCAAATTTTAAAATTTTTGGTTCCATCATAGACTAAAATGTGACAAAAAAAAAATCAATATTTACGAATATTAATAAAAAAGAGGTGTTGCTTAGGTACAGTTAGAATATCTAGTCAAAGAGTACTAAGTGAAATTTCCGAAAAGCGTAAAACAAAATATATATTTTATATTGGAGACGGATTGAGTAATTTATTTGGTGTGATGTTATCAGTTTTAATGGTTTTAAGCAGTTTGAACCGTATCAAAATTTCGCCAAGTAATAAGTATTTCAATGGGATTTCCCTGTTTATTTCTATATATGATCGTTAACCAAATCGATTTAGGCAAATTTGGAAAACTATAACATCTAATAAAATGTGAAATGAAAATTATAAACTTGTTTCAAACAAAGCTATGAAAAATGGCATAAATTTTTTATAGATAGTGATAATAGCCCTTAAATTGGCTACTTTTAGGAGTGGTTCCCCATATTTTTCTTATCTTTATTGTAGATTACTTTCTTACTCACTATTCTAGAAATCAATAAGAAATTGGAAGGTTTTTTTTACTTTTTCGGGTATACCGATGGTCCATTAGTGGGAATAAGAAAGATGGTGTCCTAATTGTTCAATATGAGATGAAGAAAATAATTTATAAATTTATAATTATTTAAGGTTTAGAGGAGTCTTCAATATAAAGGAAATAATTCAAAACTATGTGCGTTTTTATACACAGGGTGTTTTCTTTAACTGGCCAGTGAACTGTTTTGAGAGAATTATTTCAATTAGAGCAATAAATAAAATAAAAATTATATAAATTGCACAGGGTGTTCGAAAAGAAATCTCAAAAAATATGATTTTAAATTACAAATAACTTAATTTTTTCAAATGGAATTATACATTTTTTATTCTGAATTATTATTCAGCGCAAAAAGACCTTTAAGAAAAGTTGTATTTGATAGTTATGCGATGAATACTTTTTAAGTTATTTCATGAAAACAAAATTTCCATGGGTTGTTATGGGAGTACGTTGCTATGACGCAGTGGTGACGTCACCTTTCATAAAACAAACTAATGGAGATTTTGTTTCATTGGAATAACTCAAAAAGTATTCATCGTAGACTTATCAAATAAAACTTTTCTTATAGGTTTTTTTACGTCAAATTATGATATTAAGTGAAATTTTTCTCTAACACCTTGTACAACAAAAATAATATTTTTTTAACTCAATGTATGCGTACGCATTTCAGTAATAATTATTAAAATGAACTATTTATTTAATGTTGTAATTGCAAAAGATATTATTTTTTTCGTAAAATAACAATTTTTACAAAAATAACCGGAAGTCGGCTTTTTCTTGAAAAGTAAACCTAATAAGAAAAAACTAATAATAATAATAATAATAAACATCTTTACGGCTATCGACCAGAGGTCTTTCTGCCAAAGAAAAAACTATTTTTACAAAATCGTCATTATTTTTAAAAAAGAGTCAAAATATGAAAAGATGTCCCATCTGAAATATCGAAGTGGATATTTACTTCCGGTATAGCCGCAAGAGCTAAAGTACTGAAAATATTTTGGTTAAATAGGACCTTAGGAGTAATTATGTTATCGAAAATAAAAATTGCTCTATTTGAAATAGTTCTCCCAAAACAGTTAACCGGCCAATTAAAAAAAACCACCCTGTATAAGGACAACCAAATAACCAATTGTATGTACCCTACCCGGTACATTTGTTTTCAGATCTCGTTCAATTATTTTCCTCGCTACTTTATAATTTTTATAAAAGAGAAGATGAATTAACAGAAAAATTAAGCACTTTATGCATACAAATGAATATTCCAACAACAAATATTAATAATTAAATCAAATAAATGAAACACGAATAATGATAAAGAAAAAAAAAACAGAGTAAATATTAAAGAAAAAAAAATTGTTTATCAAAAGCGAGTACAAGGGTAATAAAAATTAGTAATACGAGCACTGATTGCGTTATTCTTTATATAATATATTCATTTACTGATGCGATTGCATTTCAATGAAATATATATATGAAAATTACAGAAAACAAATCGGAATCTTATAAATATCAAATAACAATAAATTTATTGTTGTTTTTTTAGATTTATTGTTACAGAAATTATTTTAAGTCCTAACATAAATGAAAAATAAACTGCGCATAAGTAATTATAATTTATGTACTTACTCTTTTTGCTGCTTTTGTTACATCTATATTCTTTTCAGTGATGTATACAGGGTGGCCATTTTCTCAGTCCGTTTATGGGTAACTTCTACAGCTTTTATGGTAGAGATTTGGTTAAATAGGCAAAAATGTGAAGAATTTTACGCTCAACTTACATCCTTTTGCAAAAATCGGATTTGCTTTCTGGTTCCCGAAATATCCCGAAAAAACTGAAAAGCGATGACTTTTTAAAAATAATTTATTCCAAGAAAACTATTTGACATAGAAAATTAATAATAATAGGGCCTATGAGATATTTTTTAGTATAATCTTAATAATTTTACAAAATTTCCATGGCTTTCTTAATTTTTGAGATAAAATTTAAACTTTTGTTTTTGTAAATGAAACCATAGTTGACTATGGGCTAATTAAATACCTTATTTTTGCTTGTTGCAACGATATAACACTTGGTTTGTTTATCTTTGGAAATTATTGTTAAACTTAAAAAAAAAACAAATTAAATTGAAGTAATCAGGGTGGCTGTGATATTTCTAATATGGCTTCTCCATTAAGAATGGCGTCACACATGGCACTCTACGATAAAAATTGCTATTAATTCAATGTTCTGCTCAGGTATTACAATGAAGTTTAGAAAATATTTTATAATTAATTAATTTTAAAATTTCCATATTTTACTTGATAACATTGTTATTGGTTATTTTAATTGGTTTTATTTGTAGTTATTAATTAGAAAATTCAAAGCCACCTGTTTATTTTCCCCCCAAAAAATATATTTTTTTCAATTTTTACAGCAATCGTCAAAGATAAACATATAAAGAGTTATATCGTTAGAATCAGAAAAAAATTAGCAATTTGATAAGCCCAGAGCCAACTATGGTTTTCATATAAAAAAAACCTGAGTTTAATTTTTATTTCGAAAATCAAGGAAGCCATAGAAATTTTGTAAATTATTTAGATTGCGTCTAAAAATATCAATTAGAAACAATTTTTACTTTTTCTCTTTGTCAAATAGTTTTCTTGTAATAAGTTATCAAAGAAGTAGACGATTTTCCGTTTTTTCGGGATAATTCGGGAACAAAGAGACATGACCGATATTTGAAAACGAATATAGATTTATAGTAAAATTCTGCCCATTTTTGCCCATTTAACCGAATCTCTATCTTTAAAACTGTTGAAGTTACCCATATACGGGTTGAAAAATATGGCCACCCTGTATATTGATAAAATCTGAAACAGAAAACAAAAAAATAATTATGATTTAATTTATAAATGGAACGCAATAAATTTACAATTTGTTTAAATTTTGACCAAATTCAACAGATAAGATGGGTAAGTTTCCAGATATAGACTACTAATCAATATTTTAATATGTATAAACAAAAATTATTATTAATCAAACATCATTTTAGTTAAAAAAAATTAAAAAGCCGTAAAAAACAAAGGAAATAATTTTTGGCTGCGATATTTGTATAGTTAACATTTATTCATTTTGTTGTTACTTTAAATCAACTGAAAATCCGAAAAACAAAAACAGATTAACATTTCAAAATATACCAGATGGCCATTTTCCTTTACAAAACTGGGATACATATTCTTCAGACCCCGAATTATAAAAAAAAAAATCCGAAAATCAACGATTTTTTTCTAATTGATTCTAATGAAAAGTATTGAAAACTATTTGACAGAGGAAAAAAGTAATAATGGTTCCCAATAGACAAGGCCACCCTGTAATAACTTTAATTATTGAAAATAATTCAATAATTCTTTCTACTAAAAAAAATTGAAACAATTTTGTTGTCCGATTTCTATGGTTACCATTTTCTTCATACCTTAATCAGGCAAAACACAAGCAAAAAAGGCTACCAACGAAAACAAATTTGTTCCCACAGTTACCATTTGTTTTTGCCTTAAAACCCACATAAAAAACCACAAAAAAGAAAACAAGAAACAAAAACCGAAGCAATGACTTTATTAAGATAGAAGATTATTTAATCAGAAAAAAGCAAACAACACACAGATCAGGGGGGACATTTAATGGCCTTCGATTGCCAATACACAGGGTGCTCGCTATTTCCCAGCATTTTCATCAACTATTTTATATTACTTGTAAATACAATAGAATCTACAACAACGAATAAAGAGAAGAAGACTTTGACCCTCTCTCATCATCATCATCAACATCATGGCACACACAGAGAGTTGTTGCTGTTGCTTTAGCTCTTGATTCGAGAAAAATCGGTGGTTCGCTGCGAGCAAGAAAAAGAAGGAGTTAGAGAGTGGCGGAGAGCGAGAGGTCAAAGTTGAAATGGCAGCGGTGGGGCTGCCTATTTAAGTGCCATTAAGTGTACCCTTAAGCTTAGTTTACAGTGCACGATGGCCACGCTGCGCCCTCCCACGGGGCTGGCTCTCCTTGTCTGCCTCCTTTTCTTCACACCGACAGCCCTCACGCAAGGTGGTAAGTCGTCTTTTGTTTTCTGCCCCTGTATTTCTAACTTTTGTAGTATTTTCATTTCAAATTTTTTTTAAAACTTTTATATTTTTGAAGCGCTAAAGGTTTTTATTTTTAACGTTAGGCCCTCTATGGGAAGTTCCATTAAGCTTTAAAAAACAATGAAATTTGAATGCAGCTGAAAGCTTTTGTTAGCCGTGTAGTTTCGATTGTCAGATTGTCGCACAAATTGGATAATAGCGGATAAGCGGAATAGATCAATCAGGGCTCGTTTAGGGTTATGCAGTTATAGTAGAGTACTCTATATATAGTTTTTCCTTGTTGCCTGGCAACAACATTTCCATTGAACTTGACCTGTGCCGTTGACCGCACAGCTTTTTTTTTTCTCTCTTTGCGTTGCTTTGTGTGTGTGTGTGTGTGTGTAAATAATTTATTGGATTTTTCGCTTCTTCAGCTTTGGAAAAGCGATAACAGTAGTCCAATGTCAAAGGTCGCAGTTATCTCGGTGTATCGCCAGTGATTACCCGGAATATTTTTAGCTTGATAAGTGCGCGTTCGGGGTGAAAGTTTATGTAAACACGGCGATTCAATTAATTAAACAATTCATTAGTAAATTAATTAGTGTAGATTTTACAAAACTAAAATATCTATTTTTTTTCTTGGAACTTTTCTGTAATTGATTTTATTTTTTATTTTTTTGTTAAAAGTTTCTTTTTTCCAAATGAAAATTTAATTGTTTTGTTACGCCCATTATAAACTTTCAATAAAAGAAGGAACATTATTGGGATTATTTATTTATTTAAATTAAGTTTAGTAGTATACCGGGTGTCCCATTTTGAGTTTAATTGCATGGTTTCCTTCATTAAGAATGGAGATTGAGATTCAGGCAATTTGGCATTTTTTTTAAAGATTTGAAAAAATATATGCTCCCTTGCTCAACGTAGTTAATTACATTACTGTCGTATGAAAATTCAAAATATGGAAACATTAAATTACTTTTTTGTTAATAGGAAAAAAGTCATTATTGCATCTAATAGACATTACATTTTTTAACTAAATTTAATAAAATTACCATAGCTGGCTATAGTCTAATTGGTTAGCTTATTTTCTTCTGAATTCAATCATATAATTGTTTATAGGTTTATCTTTGTAAATTTTTGCTAAATTAAAAAAAGAAAGCAATTAATTGAATTAATCCGGGTTGCTGCGACATTAATTTTTCTCTATTAAATTCTCTATTAAAGATGTGAATTAAAAACACATGGCACCCTACGATCAAAATTGCCACGCATACAGTAAATTCAGCAAAGAAATTACATAGATGAAAAAAAAAAGACGATTTTGTTATTATTTTATTTTAAAATCAACATATTTTTCTTGATAATACTATTCTTTAATTATTATTTATTTAACTATAGTTATGAATTGGAAAATTCAAAGTCTTCAATTAATTTTTCCCAAGAAACTTTTTTTTTCGATTTTCCAGCAATCTTCAAAGATAAACATACAAAGAGTTATATTTCATTAGAATCGGAAAGAAAGAAATTATTTATCAAGACCATGGCCAACTTGGGTTTCCATTTAAAATAGCAAAACTTTATTTTCCATCTCTAAAATCAAGTAAGCTGCGTAAATTACAATAAATTAATTAGATTCGATTTAAAAACATTCATTGAAAATAATTATTACTCTTTTCCTATGTGAAATAGTTTTCTTGGATTAAAATTACGAAAGAAGTCGACGACGATTTTCAATCACCTGGTATATTCCATATTTGCAAACGGAAGTATTTTGAGCATGTATTTGAGCAAAACTTCCTATTTAACCGAATCTCTACTGCTGTTATTAACAAAGATTGTCATGCAATGCATCTCTACTTTCTATTAATCTTCTATTGCAGTTAGCTTTTTCCTCAAAATTAAATGAAGAAATAAAAAAGAAAGCAAAAATTGCATGCTGTTTAGATATTTTTGATGTATGGGCCGTCTTAGAAAATAAAACTTAAAACTAAAAGCGGTAAATTGCACAGGTTGCACCACTAAATTTTTAAATAAATTGAAACGAGCAATGCACCTCTAAATATATATGAACTCATCGGTTATTATAGAAGATTAACCGAATTTATTTCATCTACGAGTAGTTAAAAGTACTGTACAGTGAGATCTTTATAAGTAATATCGGAGAATGACAGTAATAATAATATTAAATAAACCAATTTCTCCGACGACAATGTCCGATTTTTTTTAAACTAGATAGCCAACGCGTAACAATAATTCAGTTTTTTTTTCTTTAAAATTTGTTAATTATCGATGCCCAAATGTAAAATTTAAATGGTTTTCAATTTTACCGGTTACAAGTTTTTTTAAATCTATGTATATTAATTAATAAAACTGTTATGCGGGGTAATATCATACATCTCGTAGGTAGCCTCGAAATGCAACTTCTAAATTGTAAATTATCTAATATTTCATTAAACATTTGATTATTTCCTTTTTAGTTAAAAGTCAATCATTAAAATATAAATTAAAATCCGTACAGGAAACTTATCATAAAAAATTTTAATACAAGGATATATTTTTAAAAAGTTTGTCCTTTTTATGTCTCGGAAACCGCTATTGAAAACAAAGAAAAAGAAAATAACAACTTAAATGTTTTTAATTTTTAATAAATAATAAATGTTCAAAATGATTACCTCAGATATATGAATTTTCAACGTTTTTTTAATTTAATTTTTTATTTATCTAAATAATCTGTCTTAAATAGTTTGAAATTTATGGGAGACTTCGGTTTTAAATCATAGAAATTAAATAAAAAAATGTTTTTTAAGACATCAAAGCAATAAAATTTTGGGATTTCGTTGTTAAATTTTATTATAGAATCGAATTTTCTTATAATTCCAGAGCATATTCTTTAGTACCTCTTTGATATTGATATTATAATTCAAAATCGCATTTTTGATTTTGATTTAGCAGTTATTAATTTATTTGGATCATTGTTTTTTTTTTCTTTTTTTTTTTCTAATTCTTCATTAGAGGTTTAGGAGTTATCCTACGAGACTGTATTTATCTGAAAAACTTAGGGCCGGGCCGTTTTACTTTTTTTGGAGAACTATTACTTGTAGGCCATTTTTACTTCGCTATCAAATTTATTCCCAACCCTCAACTGACTTTTTTTCCGCACCGGTTTTACTGAAAATTGATGTCAACATTGATATTTTAAATAAATGTTCTTTCCCTATTTCGATTCCTTTTTAAAAGTAAAGATAATTTTGAAAAAAGTTTTTTCCTATTAGGTCTACTTTTCAAGAAATCGCGAACTTTAAGTTGTTTTTATAAGAATTGGAGTCTCGCGAATAAAAAAATAATATCTTTTACATTTGTTACAACAAATTCTTTTCAATAATTATTACTGAAGTATTTTCACATACATTAAGTAACTTTAGACAAACGTCTAAAAAATAACATTCATAAACCAAAATATTGTCTAATAATACCCTGTACATTTTTAATTTTATCTAAACTCACGGATCTCAGTAATAATTATTAAAAAGAATTATTTTATGAATGTTAAGTAAAAGATATGATTTTTTTAACACCGATTTTTGCAAATATAACCGGAAGTGTGCAATATCTTAACCACTAGACCTAACAGAAAAAACTATTTTTTTACAAAAAACCCATTTCATAAAAAAAAAGAATCGAAATAAGAAAAGAAAATTTGGTTGTCCTATTGAAAATATCAAAGAACGGAAAATATTTTAAGCAAGTAATTGGCTGATAGCAATTAATACTTCTCCCAAAACCGGCCAATTAAAGAAACACCCTGTATAGTACATTTGTATAGTACATTTTTTAAATAAAATATTCTTTAACTGCTGCTGTTAGCTATTCTATTCAATAACAATGACAACAATAATAAATAATAATTGTATTGTTTATAATTGCAGAAAAGTGCCGCACTGGATGTCACGGATGTAAGTACTTTTCTTACTTTATTTATTTCTATAAACAAGTGTACAATATTGTATTTAATGAAATGTAAATTTGTTTGTGTTTGTATGTGTGTGCGTGTGTGTGATTCATCACTTGATCATCACTTGCAGCCAAATCGGAGTTGTTCAAGTACGCTGAGGGAACTTCGTACAAGTACAATGTGGAAAGCGAACTGGACATAGGACTCTCGAGTGCCGAAGGACAGCAAACGGCTACCAAACTAAAGGCGACCGTTGTGTTAACGCAGCAAGGACAATGCAATCAAGTCATCAAATTGCAGAACGTGCAAATTTTCGGATCTGATGGCAAAGTATGTTCTATTCTTACTTTCTTTTTGTTTTTGATTTTCTTTTTTGTTTGCTTTTTAATGAATTATTTACAATATCACTTGTAATTGTTTGTTTGTGTAGAAACGCACTGGTATTCCAAATTTGGACAAACCGATCAAGATCAACTTCCACGATGGACACATCGAGGACATGGTTTGCGCAGATCCCACCGATACGCAAGTGTCGCTCAACATTAAAAGGGCCGTTGCCTCTTTGTTCCAAGTAAGTTTTCCTTTTATGTTATTTAATTTTGAATAAACTTTCTTTGGTATTTAAATTTTGAAACTCTTGCACTGTTTACTCCTGATTTTTTTAAACTAAACCCTTTAACTGCTGTTTATTTTTTTTTAAATCGGCGAAGAAAAATTAAAATTTTTCAAATTAAATTTTATAAAATTTATTTCTTCTCAGTTTTTTAATTAAAAGCTTTTTATAAAAAGTTGTAGTTAAATTTGAATCTGGATGTAAAGGTAAAACACATTCTTAACAATTTTAATGAAATTTTACGAAATTTGGCTAAAATAAAATTTTGGTATTTCTAATAGGCTGCTACAAAACGTCACGTGGAAACTGACGTCTTCGGCGTGTGCCCCACCGACATTTCCACCAGCAAAGAAGGCAATCAAGTTACCATCATCAAATCTCGTACGTTGAATCGCTGCTCGCATCGCGAAAACGTAAAATACGACTTCATGGCCACCGCCTTCAATCTAAATTCGGAAATCAAATCGAGCCCATTGTTGCGCGGAGACTACCAGAGCGAAATGCGCATCAAAGACGGTATCTTGGATCACGTTCTAGTCACCGAAGATTATCTCTACATGCCTTTCTCGGTCGGCAAAAACGGAATAAAGTCTTCAGTTCAAACCAAACTGCAATTTGCCGGCAAAACGAAATCCGATGCTAATGCGGATAAGGTCAATACACCGAAATCGATCATTTTCGAGAATCCGCATCCGACTGTTGCTGAAAAATCCGACGTACAGACGATTTTGGGCGCCATCAAAGACACTGCCAATGGAATCGGCGCCACCGTTACCGATAAAAGTGCATCAAAATTCTCCAACTTGATGCGCATCATGTCCCAAGCCAAGAAGTCCGATTTGCTAGCCGCTTTCAATCAAGTGCAAAGCGGTGCTGGATTTAACGACAAGAACAAGGCCAAAAATGTCTTCCTGGATGCCCTCTTCAAAGCCGGCACCGGTGACTGTTTGGAAGTAGCTGTAGAACTTTTGAAGAACCATCAGTTGAATCCGCTGGAAGAAAAATTGGTTTACTTGGGCATGTCCTTTAATAGACATCCGACCGCTTCTTCCATTGCCACCGTTGCAACTCTTCTGGATAATCCGAAAGTCCCGCGTGAAGCCTACTTGGGAATCGGTACATTGGTATCGCATCATTGCCACTCGCACAACTGCAAAAATTTGGAACAACTCAAAGCCCTCAATGCGAAACTATTAGCAAAATTGAAAGATGGCAAGCCTGCCAATAGAGATGCTGAAAATGATGCCATCACTGTTTTGAAGACTTTGAGAAATATGCGTCATTTGGCCGACTCGGTCATTCCGAAAGTGGTGGCAATAGCCCAAGATAAGAAGGCTTCCAATAGGTTACGCGTGGCAGCCCTAGAGGCTTATTTGGCTGATGCCTGCAAAGACAAAATCAGAGATTCGGCCATTGGGATTTTGAAGGATACACAACAAGATGCCGAAATCAGAATCAAGGCCTATCAAGTCATCGCGGAATGTCCTAATGGTAAGGCTGCTAATGCCTTGAAGACTGTCCTAGATTCCGAGCCTAGTTATCAAGTAGGTGGATACATTGTCTCGCATTTGCGCAATTTAAGGGCATCAGTAAATCCCGACAAGGAATTGGCCAAAAAGGAATTGTCAAACATTCAAATAACAAAGCAATATCCTTTGGATCCTAGGAAGTATTCGTTCAATCAGGAATTCAGCTATGCCATTGATACGTTGGGAACTTCTTCGAGCATTGAAGCAAACACTATTTATTCGCAGAGCAGTTTTCTACCTAGGAGTACTTCATTGAACTTGACGACCGAAATGTTTGGACACAAATTCAATTTTATGGAAATTGACCTCAGACAGGAAAATTTGGATAGGGTCTTGGAACATTATTTAGGACCTTTGGGACTTCTACGGACCAACACCCCTGATGAACTGTTGAAAAAAGTGCAGGAAAATGATGGTGTTCACAAGACATTGGAAAATCGTTTGAAGAAACTCAGAGCTAGACGTCAAGCACCCAAAGCCGAAATTGAATCAATCGGAAAAACTGTCCAAATAAAAACAAATGAATTGAACAACGATTTAGATTTGGATATGAGTTTGAAACTTTTCGGTTCCGAGTTCCTATTCCTTACTTTCAACGAAAACTCTGAAATCTACACACCTGAAAAGATTATCGATAAAGTATTCGACCAAATTGAGAAGGCAATCAAAAAGGCTGAAGATTTCGATCATACCATCACCAAACATGGTGTCTTCATTGATTTGGAGTTAGCTTATCCGACATCAATGGGATTCCCTCTGAAGTTGAGTGTTGAAGGCACACATTCCGTTCAACTGGTCACCGCCGGTTCCATCAACGTCAAAGCTTTGATGAATGGCAAAGACAACGTTTTGAAATTGAAATTGATTCCTTCAGCTAATATAGAATTGGCTGGACGTATGACCGTTGATGCATCGTTGATGGAACAAGGCCTGAAGGTGGCTTCCACTTTACATACAGCCACTGGAGGCGATTTGAACATCAAATTGACCGAAGACTCCTTCGATGTCCAAGTGTCACTTCCAATTGAAAAGCAGGAAATCATCAGTGCAGACCACGAAATTAATTTCATTAGTTTCGATAGCGGTATGGGTGAGACTAAAACACCGATCAAGTTTGCTCAACCGGAACACAAAGATTTTTCCGTTTGCGTTGATCACCTCAGTCCCATAATTGGATTGACTGCTTGTGCCGACTTGAATTCGCCCAGCAATCAACAGCAGATTCTGCCTTTCCCCCTTAATGGTAATTCCAAATTTGCAGTGTACATCCAAAAAGATGCTCCTTTGGTTTATCATTTCCAAGCCAAAAAAACAAACACTGAGACCAACAAGGGTATTGATTTGATTTTGGAAACTCTGGAAGGTCAAAACAAGAAGGTCAGTTTTACAACTCAAGTTTACGCCAATCCTGCCTTCGTAACTGTTACCTTGGATTCGCCAATCAAAAAATTGGTAGCTGATGCTCGTATCACTGACGATGGTAAGGAAAAGTCAATCAGTGCGAAATTACAACATGACACCGAGGAGTACATGGCTAAGATTGGTATTTCCATTAGTGGCAATGATGCCAAGTCTACTTACACACCATTGATCGAGTTCAAAGTGCCTGGAACTTCGCCAGTTACTCCTCCTTACAGCGTTGAAGGATCGGTCACTGCAGAAAGATCACCAACTGGAACTAAGTACACCTTAAACGATGTCAAACTGATTGCTCCCAATGTAGCTCCCATTACATTCAGAGGAAATTTGGGTGTTGAAAACCAGGCTTACTTTGCCGATATCAAGGTTGATGATGGTACCAAAAACGGTAACTTTAAGGGGCGCTTCGAAGTCAAAAATGATCTCTTGAAAATCGATGCGGAAGTTGTTCAAAATTTGAGTCCGATGAGTAATTTCAGAATCAACTACCAATTGAAGAAAGGCGAATTTTCTCTGAGCAATGATCTTTTGGTAAGCCATGGACCGGATTTGAACAACAAGGAACGCACACTAAAATTGAAGAATGAAATCACCAACAAGTTTTTTGATAGAGATGACTACTTGTACTCCACCAAAAATGTATTTTCTTACCCGTTGGTAGGAGTTGAAGGCAAAGTTGATGCCACCAAAGCACCCAAAAGTGTGGCTTTCGATGTCCAAGGCAAGTACAACAAATTGAAATTGGGTGCAAAATTAAACGCCAAATACAATCAGAAACAACCTGGTGATTACGACATTAATGCCGAGTTTAACGGAATGGACAATAAAGTTCATGCCGTGGCTAAGAGGGACATCACTGGTGATACCAGTAAGATTGATAACCTATTAGAAATAAATGGCAAGAAGGCTGAAGTGAAAGGTACAGTTACGCATAAAGTGAAGCCGCAAGATGTTCAAATTGGCTGTGATCTGAATGTGGTTTTACCGCAATTGTCCGAACCGCTGACTATAAAACACAATTACGTACACAAAAATGCTGATTGCGCAGTAGTGACCAAAGTATCAACGCCTTCGCAGAATTACGTTGACGTCGATTTGAAGGCCCACACAGTAAATGGAGCCAATGGCCATGCTAAAGTTAATGTACCAAATGTATTGATAGTGGATGGAGAAATAAAAGCTGATAAATGGACTGGCAAGGCTCATCTTTTAGTACATGCACCCAAGGCTGACCATAAGGTAAAATTGGATTCAACCTTCAGTGTGGCCAATCCCAAGTACGATGTGCAATTGGTTCTGTATCCGAATTTCGAAAAGGACGACCGCAAAATTTCTCTGGGTAGTCAGAATGTGATTGAGGTGGGCAAAATTGATACGAAGAATGTTTTGGATATTTTCGGTAGCAAATTCGAAGCCAATGCAAATGCTGCTGGTGAAGGTGATTTGGAAAACGGCAAAGTCAATGGTGAAGTAGATGTAACTCTTCCTAGTGGTATGTATTTGACTGCAAAGATCAATAGAGCTATGACCAGTGCTGCTGACGGTACTGTCAATGGCAACGCTTTCGTCAATGTGGAACATCGGGTTAATAAGAATACTCCCGGAAGGAAACTCACAGTAAAGGCCGATATCAAAGATGTCAACTTTGAGAATATGAAAGGATTGGTAACCTATGGATTGACTGCTGATGATAGCAATGGCAAAAACGTAAATGCCGATGTTACCATTAAAATGGAAGGCGATGACTTGTTTGACTTGCAAGGAAAAGTGTATGGATCGATCCTCAAGGCTCCCGTTGAATTCAATTTGAAGGCTGTTGAAGATGATCTCTCTGGTGATTACACTCTGGGCACAAAAGCCCAAGGATTCCAATTGGATGCCAATGCCAAGTACGATTTGGCCAACACCGAAAAGAGACCATTCCTCATTAAAGGTTCAGCTCATGTGCAAACTGATAATCCCAAATTGAAAACTATCAAGGCTGATGGATTGGCTTCTTTGTATACCAATGGTGACAAAATTGAAGGAAAACTTTCCAATGCTTTGTTCGTGGATGATGATGGTGTAAGTTTTTTTTTCGTGTTTTTGCTTTTGATAAATCAATTATAATACTGATACCAACATTTTAATTTTACCAACAAACCACCAATTTTTTTAAATTGCTTTTGCAGACCAATCCGGATTCAACTGTTGACTTTAAGCAAGAAGTTGAAGTGTTGGCTTCACCGCATCACGGATCTATAAAAGGATCATTGAACCTGCAAAAATTAGATCCCATCACATACGCTGTCGGTTTCGCTCACACCGAAGATAATGGAATAGTCAAATGCCAGGGAGATGCTTCCTTGAAGTATGCCAAAGATAAAACCATCAAGGTTGACGTAACGATGATTAAGCCTAATAAATTAGAATCTAAATTGGACCTAAAAGTGGAGACACCCTTCGAGAACGCCAAGTTAAGTGAAATTCACATGTCAACAAAGAGATCTGAAGATTTCAAGCATCTGATGTCGGAAGGAACTGCAACTATTGATGGTAAAAAATGGTCATCTAGTTCTGAAATCAAAGTGTCGGAAACGAGTCCGGTGTTTATGACCCAAATGACACATCCAGATGGACATACCGATAAGATCCTCGGCAAGAGTGAGAAGACTTCGTCTAGTTTCAAGGGCCAATTGGAATTAGTTTCGAGAAAGTTTGCTTTTGATGGCAGTGTTGATGCCAATTTAGTAAGTGTTGAAGAATTCTCACTGGTAGTCAAAGGAGACTCACCGCAATTGAAACTGGACAAGATTGTGATTGAAGCCAAGAGTCAGAAGAATAAAGGAGCTAAAGTTGTTGATATCAATGCCACTTCAAATGGCAACAATCTGATTAAGGGAAGTGCTTCGTATAAGGCTAAAGATGAAGCCGGTAAGTTCATCGTTGAAGGATCTGGAGAGTTCACTGTCAAGGATGAGAAGAAGAATGGTAACTTTAAATTCATCAAGCGCGCCCTAACGATCGACAAAGATCAGGAACAAGGATTGGAAATCACTTTTGATGCTGGTTTAGGCAACAAAGCTGTTGATGCTGAGTTCAAACTGAGTAATAAACAGTTCCGAATTTTGAATTCTTATTGCGAGGAGAAGAAACAGTGCGCTCATTTCGAAATTGACTCCAAGCTAAATGCCGTCGGTAAGTTTTAATTAATTTTCCAAATTTCTTGTTGCAACAAATGTTATTGTGTTACTAAATGATGATTTTTGTCATTAGATATAACCGAGTATGAAAACGAGCTTGAAATCACGATGGATTTGAGGAAATTAGGACTGGAACATGAGTTTGGATTGAAGTCTGTTACAAAGAGGAAGCAATTGACTTTGGATCACACCGTTGATGTGCACTTCCAAACGCAAGAAAATAACAAGTACCAGTATTCTCTATATTTGCATCCTAAGGAAGCTGGAGTATCTCTTACCACTCCCAAAAGGCAGATTTCCTTGGAAGGACGCACCGATGTACCACCAAAGTAAGTTTCTTCATTTTTTTTTTAGCTTTTTGTCGATAATTGTTGAATTAATTTCTAAAAGGTTCAAAGGACCGATGAAATATGAATTGGCATTGTACCTAAACAAAAAGGCCGAACCTACCAAGAAAACTGCCATATCCGGTACGGCGGAATACACTGGAAATGAAAAGAACGGCAAATATAAATCAGAAGCACGCCTAACATCGCCTGGACTATCTAAAGACTTTGTAATTAGCCATGAAAGCACCTACGACGTCGCCGCCAAACAAGTGGAAAGTACCACCACTTTAGACATCTTTGGCAAAGCAAACAACAAAATTGTTATCGCTTCCAAACAACACCTAACGCAAAATCCCGAAGCTGGTCAATATGGATTCGAAATCCATTCAACCATCAAGAGTCAACCATTAGGAATTGATATTGCTTACGACGAAGTTACTTACAATTACGATTCGAAATTGCACACCTTTAAGTCATCAGCCAAATTAACTTGCTCTGTGAGCGGTTCGAAGCACGTATCTGAGGCTTTATTCGAAGTGTCTCCTTCCAAAGTGCACAGCTTGTTGAAGTTATTGGATAAAAATATTTGGAATGTGGAACACAAACTGCAGTTATCCAAGGAAGCTCAAACTGTTGATTCCGACATCGATATTTTGGGTGTGAGACCGTTGACTTCGCATTTGGAAGTGAGGAACTTCAATACTTTGAAGTACCAGTTGGGACCCAAAGGGCAAGCTAAGAAGTTGACGGTTAATGCCGGTTTGATTCCTGGACAGATCGCTGATTTCCGAGTTGACGTTAATAGCAAGGAAGTGATGAAGGCCTCCGTGCAATTGGATGAAAAGAACTTTTTGAAGCCGGACTATCACCTCAGTACTGAGAATTTGAAGAAACTGCTCTTGGAGCCTGCTCAAAATGAATTCACTGCTGCCATCAAAGAGGGCAAGAAGACTTTGAAGGAATTAGGCGATGAAGCTACTAAGGATGTCAAGACTTTGGCCGAAACTACCAAGAAGAACATTCCCAATCTAAAAGGTGCTAAGGATTACTATGCTGGTGAACTGAAGAAGGTCACCGACGAGATAACAGCTGATAAGACATTCCAAGAATTACACGAACTCTTCCAGAAAATCTTCGGCACATTCGCCCGAAGTGTGAGTGAAATTTTGTCGAAGACCATGGAAGTTTTGGAGCAAGTAGTCAACACCGCGAAAGCTAATATTGATAGATTCAGTGAAGCTTTCGAAAAGGAAATCATACCCAGATTGACAGAACTAGTCGATCAACTGTGGAGTGTCTCAAGTCAAGTGTTCAACCGTTTAGCCGATATGGTCTTCTTGATCATTGGCAAAATTTCCGAAGTGATTGATGCTCATCAGGCTGAGTTGAAGCAATTGGCCACTACCTTTAGCAACATCAGTCAAGACTTGGGACGTTTCCTGCATAAGAACTATGAACGCGTAAGACTAATCATCAGCGACACTGTCAACACGATTTTCGAAGAACTAAAAGCTTTGCCCATCACGGAAGCTGTCCAAGAATTTTGGACGAGCTTCAAGCATGATGTATATGGAATGTCCGAACCCTTCCAGAGCATCGTCAAGGATATGTTGACCACCATTAAAGAAATGGTACCCACTGCCGAAGCCAAAGAAGCCGTTCAAGCCATTATGGACTACTTTGATAAGAAGGTCAGGAACGAACCTGTGGATGATTTGGTCGCCATTGAAAATATTGTCCGAATGGTAGTAAACGCTTTCAGGAAAGCTCTCAGTGGTTACCGTCTCAAGGACATGCCTGTAATTGATGCCACTGGCTTCAGCATGAATTATGTTTTGCCACGCATTGTTGCCGCTAAATTCTCTCCGTTGAACTTCTTGTTGATGGAAGATGGACCCTGGGATGCTGCAGAAAAGACTCTTCTCTCGTGGAGCTTCAATCCCAGACATTTAATTGGACCTCCATTCAGAAGTAAGTCTTTAATTTACTTGATTTTATTTTTGTAAAACTAATTTTCGAAAAAAATATTGACTCTAAATGTATTTTTTTGCAGTGTACGCTTTCGTTGTACAAGGACAGCACATTTTCACCTTCGACGGAAAACATTTGACGTTCCCTGGTTCGTGCAACTACCTTCTAGCACGTGATGCTCGCGACGGTAACTTCACCATCGCCGGTACTTACAAAGATAGCATCCTCACAGCTCTTACTTTCGCCGACAAGACCGAAAGTGTCACACTGAAAAAGGGTGGCCAATTAATGCACAACAAAGGTAAAAATTCAACCAATTTGTAAAAAATTAAGAAAGAAAGTAAGATGATATAATTTTTTTCCAGATGCTGCCGAGTATCCTGTAAGAAACAACAAACTGGCCGCATACAGACTGTACAATAGCGTCAACGTTTATTCGAGCGCCGGTGTCGAAATTAAATGCGATGCCAATTTGGACGTGTGCAAGTTCTCCATATCCGGTTTCTACCACGGACGTCTGCGTGGTCTCTTGGGAAATCCCAATAATGAACCGTACGACGATTTCACGCAAGCCAACGGCAAGATTGTCGCGTCCGAAAGCGATTTCGGTAATTCGTACAAAATGGGCAGCTCTTGTAAACCGGTGAAAACCGTCGACCATCATGCCGACCATAAACGTGACGCGAAGTGTACGGAAATCTTCACTGAGGATGCCGGGCTTTTCTTCTGCCAACCGTTCGTCGATATCGATCTCTACAGATTGGCTTGCGATCACGGCGTGGCTGCCGGTGTAAAGGGCACCGTGGAGGCTGTGTCGAAAGCTTACGTGGAAGCTTGCCATGCCAAATACGTACTTGCAAGCACCCCCGATGAATTTCGTAAGTTTCCTTTACAATTAATTCCTAAACTTCTAAAGAAGACTGGGTGGTTGTTGATAATATCTTTTGGCGTTTTATTAGACTCCCAAAATATTGCTTATTAAAATTTATCGTTTTTTTTTTTTTTACAGTGACATGCACGAACGCTGCAAAGGAATACAAATTGTACGACACATGGACGGAGAAATTACCAGGAAAAGTAGCCGACATAGTCATCGTCATCGATCAAATCAAGACCAACGAGCCGGTATATAAAGAACTTCTTCAGCCGGCCTTGGCTGAACTTATAAAGGAATTGGGCGCCAAAGGTGTTAACGATGTGGACGTTCATGTCGTTGGCTACGGCGGTGATTGGCAAGATTATCCGTTGCATTTCACCAGCGGCGGCAAGATGACTTTCAAAGGAAAACTGCCGTCGATGAAGTTCGCGGAACCGAAATCGGAAAAATTACTGCTTACGGGCCACGAGCAAGTCGATAACGTTTTGGCGTTCACGAAGGAGGTGAAGGAGACCATTGACTTGGTTTTGGGCAAAGATTTGCAAGCGAGAAGCTTTTCCGAAGCTTACAGTTATCCCTTCAGAAGTCATGCCATAAAGACGCTGATTGCAGTGACCGGAAATCCTTGCAAACAAGGAAAACTATTACTGGTTCGTTTTTATCTTTTTTATTTTGATTTGGTAATTGTTGCTATGCATTTCAACCTTGAAATGTGTGTGTTTTTTTGCAGTTTCAAACGAATTAATATTTTAACAAATTTTTAAGCGCCTAGCCTAACTAACCTATTCTAATCTTTATTTTTGAAATTTTTAGTACCTTTTGGTCATTTGTGTTTTGTATTGTAGTTGCAAATATTGCGCACGCTCTTCTTCGAGGAGAAAAATATCCGTATCAATCTGATAACGCCGTTCAGAGAGCTGAAGAGCACCGATGCCAAAGCATCCAAGTCGATCATCGGCTTCAACGAAGACGAAGTGTTCACTGCCGATGGCAAAAAGAGTAGCGTCGGTGTCGACGACTTGGATTACGACGATTTCTGCGTCGATTTCACGGTGGAAGATGGTGGCAACGTTTACGTCACCGATAATTTCCTGCAGGCGAAGGGAGCGGCTCGCAAACAGTTCGCGCAAACTTTGGCCCATACGCTTGCCGATCAGATGCTTAATACCGAGCAGGTGCTGGAATGCGAGTGTGAGATGAACATGGACTTCCTCACAGCCTCCGCTAAGTGCGAGAGTGAAGGTTTCGTCAAAAAGAACGTAAGCGAATGATTTATTTGTTAGTGTTTTTCAATGTAGAAATTTTTAATGTGTTTTGTCGTTACTTGTTGCAGAAATAAATTTGAGTCCATTTCGTATTTTGGATGTGAAGCACGAACAACTAACTTGTATGTGACTTATTTGCGCCTCTCTATATTTTAAGCGTTTTGCAATTCTAAGGTACAGACTGCGTTTACTGTAATTTGCGCTCTTTCATTCGTTTCTTATCGTAAGCGGTTCGTATTTTATTATTATTATTTGTGCCACCTTTTATTTCTCCTCTTTATTAATATAAAACTGTATAAAAGTCTTATGATAATATAATTCTTTAGATTTTTTTGCTTTTGTGCTATGTATTTTTTCCTCCTTTCCTTTTAGTGTATTTGTAATTTGTTTATTTCTGTTTTTTTTTTCTTTAAATTCTCTGTATTCAAATGATCTCGTGACCACTCTGTACAGAGCGGTTCCCGAGAGCAAAAGGGCATCGATCTAGAGGGTGGTCCATTAGTAGAGGAAAGTAAGAAACTATTCAATATAATTTATTTTTTTCTTCAACGACATAATCATATTCATGAAGACTACTTATTTTCAACGATTTGATGCTCGATTATTTCAATTCACGAAAGGATTTTTGCCAAAAGGCATGGCTATTCTAAATTTAAAAATACCGTCGTTAAATGATAAGGTTGACGTTGCTAAACTCAGCAACCTCTATGAATTTTTGATTGAAGATCCACGAGATGCACCACACCTGTCATAATTGTCGGATAGCAATTTTTTGCCTTCCGTTCTTCACGCTCTAGCGACACACGCCATCTTATCAGCATTAACGATTTCGTCACCTTATGTTTTAAATTTTGAAATATGAGTTAGTAGCGATCAACTGAACGTATCGAAGTTACCTAAATAGGAAAGAATTTAAAAATTGTTTTCTCATTATTTAATAAGTTTTAAGCCGGGACCGTGGCTCAGTGGTTCGAGCTCCGGACTTCGGACTGAGCAACATGGGTTCGAATCCCACGGCCGGCAAGATATGGGTTGTGGTGTTTGGGTAGGCATCCCCATCACCATGGCAGAAGGACCTTCGGGTCGATAGCCTCCCTGTGCTCAAAGCACAGAAAAAATACAGTAACTAATAAGTTTTGTTTTACTCTTTCCTTAGTAAAAAATAACAAGTGACAACTTCCTGTCCGCTCAAATAACCGTACCTTTTGGCGAAATCCTTTTCGTAAACTTCAATTATGATTTCATACCTTTAGTCCTTTATCAAAATAGAGAGGATTTTGTAGAAAGTTTATTTATCTCTTTCACTTCCTTTTTGAAATATCGTCCATATACAGGGTGTTTTCTTTAATTGGCCGATTAACTATTAGAACTATTAGACATAGATCATTTTTTCTTTTTGCTTTCTTAAGGCGGCGTCAGGTGAGACAGTGTTTCGAAGTTGACGGTGGTGCCAAGGTGGCAAAACTTGTAAGCTTTTCAGTTATTAGGTTGCAGGTAACTTTTACCTTTTTCTACAGTC
>JASKGO010001372.1:0-22524 GCA_030556065.1 Holobus sp. GC000080
GTTGTACAATAATTTACAAAGGTAAACATACAAAGTGAAACATCGTTGAAATCAGAAAATAATAAGCTATTTGATAAGTCTATAGCCAACTATGGTTTCCATTTAAAAAAAAAAAACATAAGTTTATTTTTTACCCCGAAAATCTAGTAAGCTATGGAAATTTTGAAAAATTATTTGGATTCTACTTAAAAATACCTATTAGGAACAATTATTACATTCATTCTGCGTCAAATAGTTGTCATGGAATAAATTATCCAAAAAATCAACGATTTTTAGTTTTTTTTTCGGGATAATTTGGGAACCAGGAGCCAAATCAGATTTTTGTAAAAGGATATAAGTTTAGCGTGAAATTCTGCCCATTTTTACCTATTTAACCGAATCTCTATCTCTAAAACTGTAGAAGTTACCCATATACGGGTTGAGAAAATGGCCACCCTGTATACCTAATCATAGACTACAATAATATTGTTTTTTCCCTAATCTTCAATTATACCATGCGAAGAGATTGGTGTTACAACCGTTGAAAATCATTGAAAAACGCAGTTACTTAAAGACAACATTTGCAATTGAATCTACTTAGAAATTATGGATTGATATTTAAAAAACATATAACTAAACTATAGTTTAAATTCGCAATTTTTACCTAGGGAACTGGAAATAAATTAAGAAAGAATAAGATGTTTAATTGAATTAACACTGGTTTAATTATATTGATTTACTCAAAGGCATGGCGAAGCAAGATTAGCAAACAAACTTAAAGCAACAGTTAAAAACAAACCAAAAGAAATTTTTGATCATCCTGAATAAGGTTTTAACTTAGTTTTTTTTTCATTTGTTTTCGGAATCAATTCAATTAAACAGTAAGTTTAATTGTTTAAGCTGAAAACAATTAAGGGAAGCCAAGTAAAACTAAAACTGAAATCGAAGGTAATTAAATTGGGTACTTTCAATTTAAAATGCTGAATGCGGAATTCTATGGGCAATTTTATCGAGTACCTTTAAGAAGCTCTCGAACTTGCTCTAAATACTTAATTTGCTAAAACTACACCGACGTGCTCTCTCAAAGCCAAGAGAAAAGAACTTTCGATACTGATTAAATTGGCCAGTTTAATTTGAAAGAACGGTCACTCTCTTAGAGCCAATATCGTATATAGAACCAATATAAACCAGCTTACTTTATTTAATCTAATTACGTTTTCATTTCCATGTACTGTACGCATGTTCTTATAATGTCTAGGTACAACAAATTAATTATTGATAGTAAATAGCGCTTTAAATAATATATGAAAGCAATATGTTAAGTAGGAGGAAGAAAATAGTAGCGGAATTTGTACGAGTGGCATTCAATTATTCAGGCTGCTTCTGTCGAGACTCTCACATCTCTCTAAATACAAGGCGTTTCAATGTTTATTATTTATTTGACAAAGAGGAATAGTGGCACTGCACTACCAGGTATCATTTCAAGTGTAATTCAAACTAAATTTCATTCGAGTAAATTGTAATGAAGCTAATTTACATTTCTCCATTTATTGATGTAACCTGTCCATTAAAATATTTTTAACTTCTTAGTAAGCTAAAATTTTGACTTTTTTTTTAGTGGTACCATATGGTAATTATCACTAAAGGCGGTTCATTGATAACTAAAAAATTAAGATAACTGAAATGGTATCCGTTGGCACAAATTAAAAAGATATGAAATATTTTATTGTTGTAACAAAGAAGAAATTATCAATTGGTCAATGCATGAAAAATGACCCAAAATTATTCAATTTCTATTATAAAAAAATATTATCTCATTAAGTTAAAAAGTTATTAAAATTAAAAATGAAAATTATTTTGATTTTAAGGCCTTTTTAAATGTAGAATAAAATATATAGAGTGTCTTTAAAAATAATGAGGTTGGCATCGAATTCCAGTATTACCAGACATGATACCACTTAAAAAAAAAATCATCATGACAAGAAATTCAGAATTGAAAAATTTAAATATTCAGCTTACATTAAAATTAAAAATATTTTTTCGGATGGGTTTAATCAAGCACTCTTTGAATTTTCTTTTTGTTTAATTTATTAATAATTAATCCCTGATGAAGTTAAAAAGAAAGTTCTAAAAAGAAACATTGTTTTTCTCCAATAAGTAAATTTTTACTAATAAATTATGATAAATATTGTTTAAATAAATATGAGGTAAATTGATGGATTATTCAATTTAGTTTCTGCTAAAAACGCATAAAAAATGGATAATCTATCAAAAAAATACTGACAGTGGAATGATTTTTTAGCGGAAAAAGCAACCTAAACATATTTGATATGCTTCTTAATTCCATTAATCAACTTTACTGGAATGCTCTTTTTTTAATTTTTTTTTTTTCAACCAAACATAAATATAAATAAATAATAAAAATATACACGGAATTATATGGAATATTTTGTGGAAACACAAAGGGCGAGTGAACATAAAGGAAAATGTAATTCCACAAAGGAACAAGAAACGTTAGCTGGGGATACATTTCCTCTAAAGAATTATGGTCACGAAAATTGCAAATTTGAATCAGTCGAAATAAAAGGCGCACGTAAATTATATACATTTTATTCGAAATGTATGCTAATAAATTGTTGCTTTGGGTTGATTTTCGCGGTGGAAATTTACAAGCAGATCCGTCTTGTCGTGAACAGATCAAACGGCCACATCATAATTGTTGTTAAACGAACCATTTCCGCTTATGACGTGTCGGTGGAAGCCGCCGCCGCCGCATTCGCGCTACGGTACAAAATCAGCGGCGGATTATGGTTAAGCATATTTTATTGACTACGTGATGTGCTAATCATTTATTTTACATTTTCATAATTTTTATACAGGGTTCTCTTTTTATTTTAAAGATTTTTTATGAAAACTTAAAAAATAAGTAGAATCTATTAGATTATTTCTTCAATCGTATTTTCAATAAAATTCTAAATCGCAGGTAAAATAATTTTTCTAGCGGTCCCAAATTATGGAATGAAATCAAATTTATACTAAAATTACTTCAATAAATTTTATTAAAATACTTACGTAACTTTTTTTTTCAAATTTCGTAATTTTTATATTACTAAATGATAAATACTTAAATTACATATAATAAGAATTTTGAACTAGCTTCGTTAATAACACCGCGGCACAATTTTTCCCTACTTATCAACCCTACTTACAACCCCTCTAATTCTTCATTTTTTAATTGATTGCTGCCAAATTTGGTATACATTCTTAAGACAACATTTCCATATGGATAGGATGATTCTAATTTTTACATCACTTCCGACTTTCCCGGAAATGGCAAAAATTTTTGATTTTTAAATGCCAACCCGGCAATTTTTCACTTTTTTGTATTCCAGGGATAATCCTAGGATAAAAAATATTATTTTTATTTTTTTAGTATACAATAGATATATCTTTGCTTAATATTTATCTATTGTTTTCCAAGAAGGAATGATTAAAATCGGTTTATTTACCTTGGTTAATCAAAGTTTTTTTTAAGGAATTTAATACCATAATTTGTGACAAAACGAGTAATTTATTCATAAAAATAAATACAATTTCACAAGAAAAGTTTCTCCTCTATTAACACCTCAAATGAATTTATAATCCAACAATTTAAATAATAAAATTACCTTCATAATTTAGAAATCATTTCAATGTTCAATAAATGTACGATTCCGATTCATTTTTCTCAGTGTAAATATTTGAAAAGCAAGAAATAATATAAAAGATGTTTATTTGTATCCATTTATATGTGCATACATTCTTCGTTTTTTTTTATTTGTTGTTTATATAAAAATGAATTTCGATTTGAATAAATAATAATTAAAAGCGGTCTTCGGAGTTGAGCGTACAAACAAGTAGCTTTTGGTTGTTGGAAAAAGGTTGATAAATTGCTGCCCGAGAATATCTGCAGATATTATAATTGTTTACTTTTGTAAATGATAAATTATTTTTCCCTGGATCGTTACGCTTATACAAAATAAATACACAAATATACCCATGGAAATTCATGTGGACACGCGTAAAGGATATATGAGTCTCTGTGGAAATAAAAAATAACTGTAAATCACTTTTCCGTGTGCTTCTTTTAACGAATATACAATTTCCAAATGGAATAAAGTCGAATTAAAACATTGCAATTTGTCTTTTTGGATAACAATCGCCACGGTCCATTTATTATATGCTTTTATGCGATATATTTGCTTGCAGATTTTCATTTACGTTCATGGATTTCATTAATTTACTTAATTTCTCTAATTGTTGTCAATTAGACTTTCTTAGAAAAAACTAAAATAAAAAAAGTAATAAAAAAAATTCAAAATTAAATAAAACTATCTGTATTTTGGATGAATTTCCTGGCATGGTGTATGGCTTAAGTCTTAGACAAGCCGAGCTTTAAATCATCCGTTTAAGGGCTTCTAACTTTCGCTAAATAGATCAAAATTGTTTATAAAATAGCCCTTTATGGCCAGAGCCTTAAAAATGGCCTTTAAGAGGGGAATGAAACCGCATACTTCTGAAAATCGTGGCGATGCCGAGGTAACTTTAATTAATTAGTACTGTCCTTGACCCAAAATTTTGTTATAAATTTTTGTTTTTAATGTATCCCAAATTATAAAATACAAATATACGGAATGCCACAAATTTTACTATCATCCCTACCATTACTTTAATTTTGAACCGATTGATAACAAATTTGGAATTTATTTATAGTACAACATTTTCATTTGGAGTGGATAGATATCATTTCTATATCACTTCCGGTTTCAACCAAAAACATCCTTTTTGATTTATTACAATTTCTTAATTATTTTTCTAACTGTTAAAAAAAAATTTGAGCACAGATTACTTCTTAAATATTAGATGTAGCATTATTTTGTCAAGGTGGAATGATTATAATCCGTTTAGTTTATATATCCTTGTTAATCGGAGATTTTTTTAAGAAATATAATTCATAATTAAGAACCGAGGAAGTAATTACCAATGTAAGATCACTTGTGTAAAGTATTCACCATCTTAGGAAATTTATAGATTGCTCACCGCAACCAATAAAAATAACTTTTTGGCCTTTAAAATAAAATAACAATTCAAAAAAGAAGAAAAAGAAGCAATGTAATTAAAGTAAAGAAACTAAAATTTATGACGTGTAACCTTAAGAGATAGTGTTATGTGCTTCCCCCATGTTTTTGGTGTGCCGCAAATGTAACCATAATTTAGTGAGTGGAACCCCCTTCGAACGTGGGATACGAGTAGGAACAATTTAAAGGCCGTTAAATACGATTCACAAGCGAAGAATGTGCTTACACACAAAAGATTCTGCGGTTTAATGAGCTTGCAAATTGCGAGAGAGGTTTTAGTCAAAATGAAAACTGAAGGCTAAAGTTTCAATGGGCTTTCGGTAATGTAGGGTAATTATGACCCTTCCCTTTGCATCGGCATTTGGCATCAGCAGATAAATTCGTTCGTCACCAGTGAAAATACATTTAAATCTAATTATGTATTTTTGCAATTCGGTAAATTCCGTACAGAAGTGGAAGCTTTAGTTTTCCAACAAATGCCGTTGGAAATTGTCCAATAAAAAGTTTATTCTTCGATGCTTTCGCTTTTATTTGCTTTAATATTTTAGCACCGCACTTAGGAACGACTTTAGAGTCGCTCGGCAAATAAATGCGGAAGTTTTAATTTTCACGGAATTCCACGGCTTGAATATATGGAAATTAAAAGTCAAACAACATCAAAACTTCTGCCATTCGGTTATACAATACATATTTCATGCAGTTATGTATAAATTTAAAACTACTTAAATAGTTCTCTTTTGTTCTTAATGTTTGTTTAATTTGTTTTGGAATTTTCATGGCGTTTCGCATTTTTTTTTTTTGTTAATTTATTACTGCCTCTGTCGCAAATTAATTATTTAAAAATTTTCATGAAAATTAATAAGTTTTACATTTTTTTCACAATTTTTTGCTTACTTTTATTCACTTTTTTATACTAAATCCGAGTCTGTCACCAGTTTATCTCTATCAGTTATTGTTTTCATTTATTGTCGAAAAATGATAAAAAAAATCTATTAATTTTTTTTAAATGGATTTTATCTCTTTATCTGTTGAAGTTTTTTCGTTGAATTATTAAATTTTTTTATGAAAATTATAAAATTTGCTGAATTTCTATTAAAAAAAAATTGATCCGGAAAAGTCGTGATTGATACTATTTAAAACTAGAAACCGATACTAAAAACAGAAACATCGAAAGTCACAAACAAAGCTTGTTTTAGTATTGAAGTATTGAATAATTAATCTAAAACCTCAAGGGATTGAAACAAAATGAATTTGGTTTACAGTCAAACTTATAGCAAAAAGCCTCGGATGATTAATTAATAAAACAAAATATTATCTGAATTAAATTAAATTTCCAATTTTTGTTTTCAACAAAATGTTTAGAAAAGTTTAATTTTTCCCTTTTATTGACCAGTGTTGTTTATTGAAATTATATAAACAAATTTATAAAAAATAAATCCCTCTGTGCCAAATTTTGATTTCTTTAAAAATCTTTGAAAATTTAAGATAAATATACCAGGTTTTAATAATTGCATCTTGAAAAACAATGCTGAATCTAACATTTTATAAATAGTCTGTGCTCAAAACAAATTTTAACAGTTTGTCAAAGTTAAAAATGAACAAAAAACATAAAATCAAATTCACACCCATTAATAATAAATATTGGAAACACAATAAATCTAAATTGTGGTGTTAATAGTATGTGAAAAGAGACTGAAAATCCAAGACAAACTGATAGAAGGAGTACAATTTTTCAAAATTATAGCATTTGAAACAATATTGAGAAAATCCTTTCTTTTATTAAAAACTCTATTAAATTAAAGTTATTACAATTTATCCAAAAGTAATCATTACAATTCACAAAGAATTAGTTTGAGATTCGATCCACCTTTTAAAATATCCAATATTGGTATAGATTCCGGGGAATTTCGGACTGCCGCATTTTTCCTCCCAAGCGGAGATTCCAATTAAAACGCTATCGGAGACAATAAGACTGCCGGGATCGCCCTGAAAGCAACCAAAACAAAATAAACATCGAAAAAGAAAAACCAGCAAAACCGAAAGGCCACAAACCGTGCAAACATGCTTATGCTTAAGTTCGGCGCAAAATATTCGATCGGTTATGTAAATAAACAGCGGAGCATAAGCGTTTTTACAGTGGATAGGAACAGATATTTTCACTTCATCCGAATCCAGATTTTCGCTCAATTCCGCTTCATCCTGAAAGCCATTTTAATGGTTAGACGGGCAAACAGTGCTCTTTCTATTTTTGGTAAAATAATACTAATCCGTGACCGATCAAAAGCGCACTTCCTTCGCTGGGTGCATCTCGTTCAGCAGACAAATCGATCGGTTGAATGACGTCCGAGTATTTCAGATCATTAACGAGATTAATTAACGCGATGTCGTAGTCTTTTCTCTTGGACAAGTAGCGCTTGTGCCTGATGAGCTGTTTGGCATTTTTGAGTGTACCTCCAAAGTGTAATTGTCCGGCACCTGCTCGCACTCTAATCTGCGAGGCATTCACGCTACAATTTACAGTTACAGTTACAGTGAGTAGTCTAGATAATGATGCTGTTTGTTAATAATACTCTTGAAGACAAGAAGCAGTCGTTAGAACTACTGCGGGTCGAATAATGGCGCCGCTGCAAATATGTTTGCCACCGTTTTCCACCGACACATGGAATGGAAAACTGCTGTTTTCCTCGCCGAAAACAGCTGCATAAATTATTTCAATTAGTACTAAAATTAAATTTAAATATCTCAACAAATTTAGGAGAAATATATTTTTAAATGTAGAAATAAATGGAGACTTACATGTAAATAGCACTGAAAGAAAAACAATTGTTTTAAACATACTGAAGGAAAGTAAACATAAATCATTTGAATGATTCTCCTTTTATATGTTTCGTGCTTATAAATAAATAATTACAGAAATGATAATGGTAATCACTTAAAAGATATCGCTAACTAAAGTTCAATGTAGTTATAACTGCGCTTGAAGTTTATGCATTGCTCATAAATACTGTATAAATTTAATTTTCAATAAAAAAAATTATTAATTTCCCTTTGAATGGGTCGCAGTTTGCGCCTCATTGTTGTATGTTGCTGCAGTTATTTAGTAATTATTTGCAATTACGTCAATGATTGGCATTACATGGGGCCGGTACTATGCCCTTTCAGGTTGTAACTAATTAATTACCGTATTCTCGAACAGTGCGCTTCGATTATAGACAACTGTTCAACTCGCCTCGTTCGGTTATGATGCAATAACTACTAATTACATTTTCTGCTAAATTAGTGTTTTCTTATTTGCTTACTTGAAAATTTATTTGAATTTTTGATCTATACATATATTCTTGTTATTTTTTGTATTTTTGAGCTGAAAATTCTTTATAATAATGATTGAAGTAAAGTTTTATTTCTAGAAATTGTATATTTGATTTGTTTGACAATAATTTCATAGTTCTGGTAAAATGATTGATCAATCTCTTTCCTTTCAAAAACAGTGGTTGAATAAAACTACTGGGCGCGCACTTAAATCGATCATTCGACAAAGAAATACAGCTTTGAGTATAATAAGAAAAAACAAATCCGGTTATTGTTTGACCGGTCAAATTATTACTTGCATTATATTCGCCACGGTCGCGTCTAATCGATCGGTTTTTTGACAAAGGATTTCCTCTTTTTTTTTTGGATAATATAAGTCTGCTATTGTTATTAATAATCATTAATTTTCTCAAATTCGTATACTTTTTGAAATTAGAATTATAAAATACGTATAACAACTTAAAAAAAAAAGATTTTTGTTTGTTAAATATAATGTTTTTACATTTCTTTTTTATAAGTATATACGTCGCCATTTTGATTTATTGTATCTCCCCTATTTTTTACGGATGTGATTTTAATTTTACAATTTTTTGCTTTTTTTTAACTAATAATCAGATACTGTTAGGTTTTGTTTTGAATATAGACTACCACTTAAATACTAGATAAAGCATTACTTTTCAAGATGGAATGAGTAAAACCCATTTAGATTTTTTACTAATAATTGATATTTTGGAATATTTTATGATTTTACCATGTCAATTTAATTGCAATTTATGTTCATGTGAATTTTGAGTGGACGAATCTTTTTAAAATTTTTAAAGGTCCGAAAACATTTTTAACATTTAATTTATATGATTGTAAAAATAATATTCTTTAGTTTTGCGATCAGGGAAATTATTTCTTTATTATAGTTTTTCATTGGCAATATTTTTTTATTATTTTCTGATTCGCCTTTGTTCTTCTTGAAATTAATTAGAGGAATTTGTTTCTAAGTTTTATTAGTGTGAAGTTTTATTGTGAATGGAAGTAATTTTATTTTATATTGTGTTGAATTGTGTTGAAACTTTGAGTCATTTTTGACTGTTACTAGCTTTTAATTTTTCATATCCCTGAGGATGAGGAAATATGTTATTTGGTCTAATTATGTTGTTGTACTCTTCTAAACAATCATATGAAAAAATAGAATTTTATTTAGATTTAAAGATAGTTTTAATATCTAAGTGTGAGGACATAAAAGTTCAGTTGTCACTAAAGACATCAAAACTAAAGTCGTAAGTTAGAATTTCCAAAATGTAAGATGTCACCTAATACTAAAAGACTAAAAGTAAATCCGCTCATTTGACGTCTAAATTTGTAACACTCATTAATTAAAAATGTTAATGTTCGGTTTTAATAATTAATAATAAATATTAAATACAAAACTTTGTGTTAATTAATTTACATTTGATTTAGAGTTGATAAATTCTTTTAAGTTCGTTAAATAAAATTGTTAAAGTTTATCCATAACCATCATAATTTTTCTATTGAAAATTCACCTTTTCAGTTTAAGATATTTCAGGGTCATTATCGTGAAGGTAAGAAATGAAAATTTTCTCCAACTTAATCGAAATCAAAAGAAGCGGACACAATCTTTTATTGGCCAACTTGGACTCCGCTCTGCTGGCTTCAAAAAAGTTGTGTAACCTATGCCCACAAAGCAAATCACATAAATATTTTCGTTAATCAAAGATTTGTAAAAAAAATGTGTAACAAAATTTAGTACAGGGAAGTTCTAAATATAACACAAGAAATTAATTAACAGGTTTGCCAAAAAATAAACCGTAACATTTCTGCTGATCTTCTAAAAAAAATCTTTGTTCCAAAGGGGTTGACTTTGAAGAGGTTCTTGACAAAATTAAATTCAATACAGGCAAATTTAAATAAGACACTGCAATTACCAACAAAGATGAAAATAATTCGATTAGGTTTAACAAAGAGCGGAAGCATAATATATTCGGATGTTTCGGCGCGAGAGAAGAGAATGTGCTGTTGCAATGGAAGAAATGCCTACGTGGTTAGCAGTGAAACGTGCTTGAAATAAAAGCCGCAATGTTGTGTAAGAATACGTGCACCGGAGCACAGCCCTTAATCGCTTACAGTTCTTGTCTATCTGTCTGTCAAATTATCAGCTCGGCTCGCATTAAAAGACTGATGCTGTACAGACGCACTCGGCGATGCTGGCAAACGAGATAACGCCGATAATTTCTTATTAAATTCCGAACCGTTTCGAACCCGTTAGAATTTTCTAACGGTACACGAGGCGCACCGCACCGCACCATAAAGCCCAGCCAGTAAAACCTCTAAATGAAATTGAGCGAAATTTTATTAAGAAATATCTTCAAGTAACCATTATTGCCGCATCACTATTTAGTGTAAACATAAATTCCCGCTTTATAGTTTTCCGCTGCACATTTTCTCGGGGAAATTACGCCGCACAAAATAACCGAATAACGTTTCGCGGGCGAATGGGGCACGCGGAAATTGATGAATGTGTGCTGCTCTCTAGTTTTTAATAAATTTTAAAAGCGCTAAAAGCAAGCCCTAAGCACCGGAGACAGACAATGCTCGTTTTACTTGAAGTTTGCGTTTGCCGGCGCGCACTTCATTGTTTTCACGATATTAATTTCGACGATATTAAATTTACGAGCCGATGTTTTGATTATTTTACCGGTGCAATATTAAAAACTCAACTCTTGCAAGAGAAATAACTTAATTTTTTTTTATTTTTAAAATTTTGAGTAAAAAAAGATTTATTTGAAGCTAAAGCATAGTCTAAAAACAAAATAGTTTTTCATTTGCAAATAAACGTTTTTACAGCTTTGATTTTTTTATTTGACTGTGGATAGAAGTTATTTCCCAAATGTATTGTCAACTGGATCCATTTACCTTCCACCTTAGTGCGCCAAACTTTACCACGTTTGCAATAAAACGTTATTAGGCTATTTACTACAGATAAAATTCTTTTATTTCCGAACCTGCATTAAACTAAATTAAAAAATATATTCTTTACTATTCAATTAGTTAGACAACACTTTATTCCGCATCCTTTCGGAAAGATAAAACATTTTATTTTGAAAGCAAAAAGCCTCGCACAACACAATACAATAGAGAACTTTTGCCGGCGCAAGAAAAAAAAGAAAAAGAAAAAACTCTTATGAAAAAATATCTTAATGCCAGAGGCATCGATGTGTAAGTGTCATTACGGCTCTTTCATGTTCAACGAAAGATAACAAAACCAAAGTCATATAAAAACACATAGGTTCGTGTTGTTAAGGGTCCGCAAATTGTAGTATTCCATATTCTCTCTCCTGTTTGAAGAACACTTAACAATTTAAGTGTGTAGTTTATAGTTGGACACGAATACTTACAGTGCTCGAAATATAACCCATATTGACCCATAAAAACTATGACGGACAAAGTGCGAGTGGGAGCGGTGGCGGTAGCGGCAGCGGCGACGGTTGCACAGCAGAGTGCTACGAGGCGGCGCATTGCCTGGAACGGTTCCAGGCTAGTCTCTATCTTCACTCTTCGGCAGTTAGTTGTGTTTGAACTGTTCCGAAGAACGGTCGCGCTCTCATCCACCCACGCGAATCATCCCCTTGAAAAGTTGTGCCAGTGCTTAAGTGATTGCTTTCAAACTCTAAAAACCAAGTGTAAACAAGTATTGTTTTAATTAATTCTATTGTGGTAAGTTGCTGTTTCTTTCAATTTTTCATTTTATATTTTTGTTTACTATTAAAAAAAAAATGCAAATAATTTAAAAATATAACAATAAATTAATAAATAAATTAAAATATTATTTTTAATATTTTTTAAATTATCCGAAAAAAATCTAAATTGTTTTTTTTTTTAATTTTAAATATATAAATATAAACATCGGTACACTTTATATAATGTGCATAAAACAAAAACAATTGCTATAAAAACTTTTAAATTATGCGAAATGCAATCCCACCGATAAAACATTGTCAAAATTTATTCTTCTGTGCGTCTAATAAGATGAAATAAATGATATCTGAAGGAAAAACAGTTGTGGAATTTTGCTGGATTCCATATTAGAGGACGAATAAATAGCCGCAACTTATTTAAGCTCTTAGTTAAAAACGCTCCTTGAATATTAAATAAGATCTTAAAAGCCCTTTTTATTGCCCCGACCGCTAGCTCGGGAATTTTTATGTCCTCCTTAGCGCCCTGACCTTCGGCCTTATTGTCAAAATAAATGATTTACGTATTAATCAAGTGCTTCATTTAAAGAGAAATGTTGGAAAATGTGGAAAAATGGCTGTTGCCAAATGTATTATTCAGTTTCAATTTTATTGCCCAAACATGTTTTGTGAACGAAAGTTTATTATATTGGGGGAAACGTGTGGAAAATTTAAATTGACCTGTTGGTATGGAGGTTAAATAATCTGAGGTCGTAATGCTAAGGGATACGCAAATGCCTAAAAGTTAACTAAGAAGGTTGTGAGGTACATAAAGTTCCTGTTGAGCTAAACATGTCCTTAGTATGCAACCATTACGGTTTGGGCTTATAAGGGCCTAAATTTAAGGCTATACTTATATACGTCTAATAAATGTTTAAATGTAAAATATACGTTTTGTCTGAAATTAACTTTCTTTTTATCTTGGCAAAATTTATTAATTTTTTTTAATTATTTTTTTTGTTTATATAATTTATTAAACATTTAATTAATTAACTAATTATTTTGGAAACCGTTTTTGTTATATTTAATCGGAAAAAAGTTTTTGTTTCTGATGTGTTTTACACGAGAAAGAAATGTTGCAGAAAAACCATCTGTTTCGAAGCTAAGGATGCAGTTGAAAGAACACATTTCATATAACGTACAAGCGAAGGATACAACCGGACACAAAAGTATTTGTCCCATTTTGATTCGGCACAAAAAAACGGCTCTTTTCGGGGAGTTTCTAAAAAGAAAATGATAAATAGTCGTATATAATAGCCATTCAATTTCTGAAAAAAAAAAAAACACATTTCTATTTCAAGTGGTTTCGTCTGCGATGCAAAAGGACTTTCAATTGATCTTTTATGCTCCGCTGGACCATAAAATTCTTACTTATTTCCCGGATTACTGAAAAAAACTTAATAGCTAGTTTATATTCGCGGAAAATTTACATTTTCATTCATGCTTTTTTTCGCTTCTTCGCTTTGCGCAACGCACGTGACACATTATTTGATTAATTTTGCAGTGGCAAACTTTAAATATTTTAAGACTTTCAAAAGTAACATTAAAAAAATAATAATAAGAAAATAAAACTTGCGATATTGCAACTCATTAAAGACACGTTTAAGTGAAATTGAAAATAACTATATGATCATTTAATGGACTTTATAATTACTTTATACAGCGAAATTACCGTCTTTGGGAGATTTTAATTTATTTTAATCTGAAACATATGTATAGAAGAAGACAGTTTCCGTGAGGCTTTCCGTGGAATATTATTAATTATGCATGTCATGAATTTCCCGGCCCGGCTTTTTTATTCGTCCTGTGCTCTTAATGTATACGGGGCAGGTCCTTCGTCTTCCTTTGAGTTATCTTTTTGCCTGCCGCTTTTCATAGCTACACCCTGTCTGAATAATAAAATCCCGCATCAATCCACTCTTTAAGGGAGAGAAAAAAAGTGTTGACGACTTGAATTAATAATTACATTTTTAGTTTTGTTTTCTTCTCTAATTTACATCTGCTTTGCCTACTTATAAACCCCCTTAAATTCCTAAAAATTCAAACAAATAAAAACTTTATTTTTAAATATTCTGAATTAGAATTTTGAAATAAGAAATTTCACGGAATAATTGCTTATCGGTTAAAGGCAAATGAAGCGCAAGGCTGAAACATTGAAACAGAAACTGGGGGGGTCGCAGGTGGCGAAAATGGCAATATTGGAAGCGTCTCCTCTGCTGCGCTCTCCTTGCATTATTAAATTAAATAATAATAATACAAATAATGAGAATCCGTAAAATCTGGGACATCTTTGGGGGTGATACTGCGAAATGTTTGCAATACCATTATCGTTGACGGCGACGATTTTATCTCGGAGGCAGAGCAGTACAATAGCGTTTCCGAACAATATGCGATCCCTTTTACAACGTCGTAAATTGTTTACGGGGCAGATTTTAATGCAACGAAAGCTACTCGGAATTGATTTTAGATAAAATCGCCCGGCTGCCTATGTGTGTTTTCCTACGAAACCAGGGCTCCGCTTGTCTCTAATCTCTCATATTTACAGAACGTGACTCGAGGCACTAATAATTCATTCCATAATTTAGCCAACAATCACTCCAAAGGATAAATTATTCAATTAGAATGCTCCAAATATCGTCCTTTCTGTTCGTAAATGCAATGCCAAGTGGGTTAATCCTTTGAAATTTTATTTTTTTATAGTGCAGTGCCCTCAATTAATTTTTATTTCTTAGCATCCTATAATATTATTGAAATTTTAAATAATATTTTTTTATTGTAGTGCAACTTTTTAAATTTCAATGAATGAAGTTATAAATATGATACAGTAATTATTTTTTACAGATTTCAGTTTTTAATTAGTTGCAAGTAATAAATACTTCTGTATAAATTTATTTTGGCAAAGATTTGAAATAAAAAGGAGTAGTTCATTTTTGAAATCACTGCTTGGTTTCTGATTGAAACTGAATAATTGATCAAAAATTTAATATTGCTATGAAATAAAAGTTTTTTATTTTAAATAACAATAAATGAAATTAAATAAATGCTGTTATCAGTGCGAAAAAACATAACTAACAGTCATATTTTTATTTATAAATCATTCCCCGGCGCCTTCACATGTGAACATTGAATATAAAAGTTCTAAAAGTTAATTTTTTGCAAATAAACTTTTCAAAACAATAATATTTCAGTATAACTATTATACATTTATAACTATAAATAAAATATTACAATTTGTTTAGAAATAAACTCAGAAGCTCTTTATTTTAAACTCAATATCCTCAGCAAAATGTAAATTAAACATAAGGCGGCAATTAATTAAAATCCGCGCAAAAACTATTTATAAAAATGAACAGAAACAAATTGGTATTAATAAATCACGTTGTTTAAGTATCCAAAAATACAACCGCATAGAAAAAATAGGCATAAATCTTGGCTTTAAACATGCGGAAAGGCGAAACGCAAAACAAAAGCAATTCAAGTTACCTACAGCTAGTTAGCCTTATCAGATCGATAAATAACACTTCAGTGGTAAATTTCCTGCGCCCAGTTTCACTGCTGCCTTCCACTACACTTGCTCAAAATATACTCGTTTCATTTTTGAATCTGATCCTTCCCTTTTTTTTTGTTTTTTTTTTCTTCCTATTTTACGGTTAACTAGATTTTGAAATTGCGTACGATAAGATTTGCTGGCAATTCGTCATTTAAAATTTTAAACCGGCTGTCTTGACGGCTCTGAAATATTATATTTATGCGTCGGGACGTAACACGGCTTAGCACTTGCTCTAAATTTATTCGATCCGAATGATGTCCTGCATATTTATATGAAATTAGCCTTCATACAGCGACGCGTGGCATGATTTTCCCCATTACTCATTCATTCATTATATCCTCTAATCATGCCAATGACATGTGACGCAAATGAACTTTTCAATAATTTCAATAAAAATTTTAATTCTCTTTAAACTCGGAAAATAAAATGATAATAACATTTTAATTAGTTTTTTTTTAATTTAATTTTAGGGTAAATTAATGATTGCATTGGACGAAAAAATCTTTCTTTTACAATTTCGCCTACTTTTATTTACATTTGTTCGTTGGTTCCCAGTTAATTACTAGTATATCTCTACCACTTATTGTTTTCAAATAATTTCAAGAAATGATAAAAGTCTATCAATTTTTGAAATGGATTTTTCGTTGATTTATTTAATTTTTTCATGGAAATTATAGATTTTGTTGGGTTTCTATTAAAATAAAAATGTCCATAAAAGTCCCATGAATGATGCTGTTACAAAACTAGATGCCGATACTAATGACTGATACATCGAAAGTTGCAAACAAAAGTTGTTTAGGGTTTTGGACTATTGAATAATTAATCGAGAACCCCACAGGATTGAAACAAAATGAATTTTATTTATGGCTAATCTTATAGCAAAAAGCCACGGCTAATTAATTAGAAAAACTAAATATAATCAGAATTAAACTAGTCTTCCAATTTGCGTTTTTAATTGTGGCTTTAGAAATAATTTAATTGTATTATTGGTTATTAAAAATTTCGACTTTTTCTTTTTTATTGACCAGTATTGTTTATTAAATAAAATATATAAACAAATTAATTGAGAATATTGCACGAATAGCAGTGTGGTATCTAATATCTACGAAGTAGTCTGAACAGAAAACAAATTTTAATAGTTTTTCATAATTATTTCTAAATCATTGCTTTTAAGAAAAAAATATAAGGAATACGAGTACAATACTCGTAAATCAAAGTAAGGTGAATATGTGAGAAGAGACCTAAAAACCAAGAAGCAGACTTGTGACCAGTTCAATTAAATTCTACATCCCTTACTTCAGCATAAAATAAAGAAAACTCAAAACTATTTATTAACAAAGCTTCATCAACATTGGTATTTTTTTATAAATTATGTACTTATATATAAATTAATAGTAACGTAAAAAATTTTGAAATTTGTTACAAAATTTTAAATTACGTAAAAATTTTGATAATTCCCTATCAGATTTATTGAAGTAATATTTGTAGTACATTATTTTGGACAAATTAAAAACTAAAATGTATTACATAATTTTCAACCAAGCTAATAACTAGTTTTGGATTGAAATTAAAAAAATCTTTAAATGAGGAAATATTTTTAATATTTTTGTTTAACTTTAAAAGGCTTAGAGTGAAACGTTGAATTCCATTGTTCCAGGTTGGAATCTGCAAATGCTTTTGTTTTCAAACGTGATAAATAAAAACGGTCGTTGGCGTGGAATTCGTATGAATTAACGTGGAGTGCACGAGAGTAGAATGAAGAAGAACGCAAATAACGTCGGCGGCAGTGCGAATGGCGTCTTCACAAATGAAGAGAAATGCGGCCCCTCGTCCTGGCCCATTTACGCTTTCGTCAGCACCGTTTCGATGGCCTGCTACTTCAACGGACTCAACGGCGACTTCGTCCACGACGATATTCCGGCCGTGGTGCACAATAAGGATGTCATTGCTGCGAATCCGCTAGGACACGTCTTCAGCAACGATTTTTGGGGCACACCAATGAGTGATATAAACAGCCATAAATCTTATCGACCCTTAACAACTTTAACTTTCAGGTAATTAATTTTATCTCAAGATTTTATCCGTGTTTTAATTACAACAGTTTATTTTAAGCGAGCAATTAGTGCTTGTTTTTAATTAATTGCTCTTTGCTTCTAGCGTTTTATTTTTCAATTCGCCGTTCGAAGAAAAAAATCTAAAAGTAATTAGGAATATTTTGTTTTAATTTAGAATGCCGATTTCAATTAGCAAAATGTTTATTGTTTGGCATGCAAATGCGAAGCGCTCGCAGAAATATTTTCTTGCGATGCTATTTTATCACCGGCTCTCAATTGTCGACCATTGCTGAAGCAGTAGTAAATTTATGCGTTTCCCTCGGGTAACAGAGGTGGCGGAAACGGGAATCAAGTTTCCTTTTTCGGTCGTTTGTGCAAAGGGTAAATGTTACGGATGTAAAGTAGAGTTACTGGGTCAAAAAACCGGTATCAAAATGCACAGAATATCCATTACGTGATTTCTACATTGCCGCACTTTCATTTTATTTCATTCTCGATTTCAAATAAAATTTTCCCATAAAAAAATTTCACCCCAAAATGTTTTTAATTAATTAACTAAATAAATAACGTAATCTAACTTTTCGTTTTCGAATACAAAATTAATGAGCTTTTTTTATCAGCGGCAGCAGAAGCAGTAGCAGTAGCAGCACCAGAAATATATTCGCCATCGATTTTTACTGTTGCATAAATTTTCAGAGCTAATTATCTCTGCTTTGGACTGGAGCCAATTTGGTTTCATGTTACGAATGTTCTTCTGCATGCCGCTGCCTCATCCCTCTTCACCCGGGTGTGCTTATACGTGGCGAGGTTGAAGCCTCCTTTCGCCACTCTTGCAGGCCTCCTCTTTGCCGTGCATCCGATCCATACGGAAGCTGTAAGTAATTTAAATTAAATTTACATCTGATAATAATTGGACACACCGGCACAAATGTTTGCAATAATTCTATTTGCATAACTGATATAATTCATTAAACATTCGGAACAGGTAACGGGCATTGTGGGACGGGCAGATGTACTGGCAGCAGTCTTTTTCCTCATATCATTATTATCATATCACGGGTAAGCATATTTTAAGTGGATATTCAGTCCAACATCCGAGCTTAATTTTATTATTGTTACTGTTATTGCCGAATACCGGGCGTTCTAATTTTGATTACAGAAGGGAACTCTTTACCACTTCAATTTAAATATTTTAAATATGTTCGGTTTATTTAAAAGATGCTTTCTTCCACAAAACTATTAGTACTAAGGGTGTCTTTTTTAAGAGAACTATTCTACTAGATGGACCAATTTTATTTTTTAAATTTCAAAATTATTGCCTCCGCTTATGAAAAAAAAATCCGTAGGCCCCTTCGGATTATATCGGAAGTTGAAATCAACTTTATTATTATAAATAAGACAACCCAATTTTCTTTCTATATTTCGGTTCTTTTCCAGACATAAAGACGATTTTAACAAAAAAAGATTATTCTATTAGTTCTACTTGGAAGTTATTGCCAACTTCCTGGCGTTTTTGTAAAATTGGTGTCCCAAGAGAAAGAAATCATATCTTTCACATTTGCAACATTCATTTAAGTGTCCTATTTAATTATTATTACTGAATCTGTGCACATACCAAAAGCTCAAACTTATCTTTTTTTAATTATACAGGTCGTTTAAAAATAATCCTGAAAAAAAAACATTTTAGAATAAAATTAATTATTAAATAAAACTACCCATCTAAAATTTTGTATTATTATTTGGTACAAAAAACAATAAGAAAAGTTTTACATCATTCTTGAAATCAACGATTATTATTTTTAGAGTTATTCAAAAAAAATGTCTTCATTAGTTTGCATTGCTAATGATAACGTCATCACAGCGTCATTGCTATTTATTTCCATAACTTCGCAATGAGATTTAATTTTCTTGAAATAACTTTAAAAATATCCATCGTTAAACTACCTTAATTAATATAACTTTTCTCAATGGTCAATTTATGCAGAATAAGAACTGGGTGACTTCATTTGAAAAAAAACTAAATTATTGAGATTTTCTTATAGAATTTTAGAATTTTTGTCAAACACCTTGTAGAATTTAATATTTTTTTAATTTGGTATAAACGAACTCATCTCAGTAATAATTATGTAAAAGAATTGTGAAATTAGTTTTAAAAATGTAAAAAATATGAATTGTTTTCTTAAAACGCCAATTTTTTTTAAATAACCGATAGTGAGCTATATCTTGAAAAGCAGCCACATATAAAAAGACTTTTTTTCAAAATCGTCTTTATTTAATAATTTTTTTCTTTAAAGAATCCAAAAATGAAAAGAAAATTGGGGTGCCCATTTAAAAAATCAAAACTGATATTAACTTCCTTTGTAAGCGAAAGTGGTTAAGAACTGAAAATATTTTAGATAAATGGTACTTTAGGAGTAATTATGAGAACAAAAAGAAAAATTAGTTTATCAGTTACATTGCTTTCCCCAAACCATTAACTGACCAATTATTACAGGCAACCTTTAGTTAGACCTTCTTTAATTGATTCCCAAACAATACCAAATTTAAAACAATGGCACAAAAGTAAAAATTACTTATTTTTTAACTTTTTTTAACTGATTGCAAAAATTATTTCGAATTTCCAGGAAAAGAAACCAAATTGTAAATTTCAAATATAAATTCCGAATGGCTAATTAGAATTGGAACTCCCGGTATATGTATTTATGCAGGATACATACAGTAACGATAAGTGTTATGATAGGTGTTTTAATGGTGGCTAATAAAAAGGGGATGTGTTATTTGCAGGACCAGCAGGCAACATTATGTTTGGATTAGTGTTATTAGTGGCGGACTGAGCATGTTGGCAAAGGAAACGGGAATAACAGTGTTCCTGGTTAATTTTGCTTACGATTTCTACAAGACTTGGCCCAATATCAGAAAGTATGACTTTTTCAAAACTTTAAAACTCTTTTCGCCGAAACGGTTCGCTCTTTTTTCTTGCAGAACAATAACCGAAGTCAGATGGACCAAAGAAACGCAGCAATTTGCAATACGGGCTATCAAACTTTTTGTTTCGGTAAGTTGCCATCCTTTCTTTCCAAATCTAAGCATAATATAGAAACGGTTGCGAAGGAAAACAAAAAACCCATTCGTTGTTTCTTTCCTTGCAGCTCGGTTTGCTACTTGTTTTCCGATTAGCCATGCTGCAGGGATCCCTACCAAGATTTTCGCAGCAGGATAATCCCACAGCTTTTCATCCTTCCTTTTTAGTTAGGTAAGTTATCTGTATATACTGCTTTTGTTATTTGAGACACAGATATTATGTTTTTGATGTTATATTTTTTAATGGATAAATGAAGGAAAAGCGGAAATTTTTGAGAAACTACATTTCTCAAATTCGATTTGACGTTTTTATGACCGAATGAAAATGGCAATCCATAAAATAACTTTTATCTTAATTGCCCTTACTTTGTAATTCGAGGGTTCAGTGATTATTATCGAGCCATTAAGAGTATTACCAAGCTTTTCTAGAAGATCTATTCATTAAAAAACGCAACCTCAATTGCTTTTTTTTAAATTAAATTCTCTCCATTAACACACGTTTCAGCAAATTTTTAAATGCAAATTATGAAATAAAAATTGCCATAAAACAAAGTAATTTAGATTTTTATTAACTTTTTTATGTGGATTACTATATTATAATTACCCGTTTTGTCCGGCGTCTTGAAATTTAAAATGTCAGTTGATTATTAAAATTAATAAAATTGATTAAAAAATCGAGTTAACAATGAAAATAACAATAACGTATTTTAAATATTTATTCATAAAATAATAAAGATTTTTTTTTAACTTATTGGAATGAAGTATGAAATCCCGGCGCCTCCGCATCGACTAATTCAAATTTTTGTATTTTTTTAAAAATATCAAAGCTGGTAAAGGCAATAACCAAATTGTGTATTTTGTATAAAAAGTTTTCCATTCCTTCTAAAAAAAACTTATCTTTAGTTATTGGTTTTACAGATGTTGTGAAAATGGGAAAAAAAAAATCAAATTATATTGAATAGCTTAAGCACAATATTACTAAGATGTATTAATAGCCCAACCTCTATAAATCCGTAAAGTAATAATATTTTTTCATTATTTTATTTAAAAATGGATAGAAATAAAATAATTTGCAAGAAAGAAATCAAAATTTTACAAACTAATTCGTAAATGAAACCACAGCAAATTAAAAGAGACGTCCGGCGACTTCACACGAATTGGATAAATCAAGTCATCCTTGATCCCTGATTAAAAAATAAATATCTCTGAATATACCAATTAACAACTTTCTAGTATTAATTTAAATTTTGGACAGTTCATTAAATAAAAAATATATATTTAAAAAATACATCCGACGATTTCTCATCTGTTCTCGTATGAACAATAATTTATTATTTTTTAATTCTTTGTTACAAAAGATACTTTTGAATCAAATTCTATAGTTAAAAAAAATTTAAAAAAAAATTATTATTTATTGTTAATGAAAACTAAAATTATTTATAAATATCTGATACGCCTCTACAAGTCTTCATCATTAGACAAGAATAAAATCTAATAAACCAAAGAGCAAATAAACGAAATTTTTAAAAAGTGGATAATTAATGCTTTTTTTCTTTCATTTTAAATATCAATAACGTTAACCTCATGTCTTAACGATCCAAAAATTATTGAAAATGTGTTGTCTTTCCTAAAAGAAATCCAAATTTATTGTAAACTTTAAACGATTATAGTGGTCGCTGAAAACCAAGCGC
>JASKGO010001377.1:0-12799 GCA_030556065.1 Holobus sp. GC000080
ATATTTTAGGCGAACTAGAATTTTGATGATAATAAGATAGCCAAAAAAGCGGATTCGATAACATTGATAGTTCTCCATATATGGGTAGTCGGCCATTGGAAACAATCACCCTGTATACAGATTGAGAAAAGAAGGAAGCTGCGATTGTTATATTGATGCATCGATATCTCCAACTACTATACGAGTACATAGTCTTTTATATATATATATAAAAAAGTATTTGCGTTTAAATGTAGTATATAATACATTTTAGAAACCCTTCGATGTGCACTTTCTAAATTGCGTCATCGACAGAGAGATTACCTTTGCGTTTCAACTTACTTAAAATAAATGCACTTATAATTATACATTTATTCGACTCGTGATGCGCTCAAATGTCCGAAACTTTAATCTCACAATTAAAGTTATTCGCTTTTCGGTAACTATTTCTATGTAATTTCGTTGTAAAACCGCAATTATAATGATAAAATTGTAAAAGTTTAGCTTTTGTTCGATTTGTGCCATTAATATTTTGCAATTTTACTTTTTTGATTTGTTATTGGACTGTTGCAATAAATTCATTTTTGCAATCGGAATTTGGCAATGGTTTTATATGATCAATCATTGCAATTTTTTACAATTTATTTTGATGATTTTTTTTATTTTAAAAATGAAATTTTTATTCTTTATTTTAATAATTCAAATAATAAAATGATAATTAAAACGTTTAAAAGCAATTTAAATTTTATTATATTTTGCAATTGTAATTATAAAAAAGAAGTTATTAATTAATTAAGCAATAATTAATTAAGCAACAGTTAAAACAGGCAGAAACATAAAAATGTTTTATAGAAGCTAAAAGTACAGGCTACAGGTGTAAAAAAAGGAGTAATTGTTTGCTCTTTAATTCAAGCTAAGTGAACGATCTAATGACGACCTTTACCCACAAATTCACTGACCTTTACATTATTGCATAATTTATTAATAACAAGAATAATAACAAATCTATGTAGGTACACATACGATGATTATGTTTTCCATATAAATAAAAAAGTACTAAATAATTACTCGAATTGAATCATGGCCTATATGCTGGAGGAAATTAACTTTTATTCTTCTATCGCGGACACAAATCAAACGAATTAATTGCTGCATCAATTTAACAACATTGTTCATTCGGTGCAATTTGTGCATTTCCTTTCATTGTGTTGCATAATTTTTTTAATAATTATATTTTTTTTTTCTATAAAAACGTCAACAAATGGACATTATTTAATACAAAAAAAGTTAAATCATTATTATTTTTAGCTTAGATTGTTATTTAATTTTTTTCTCATTGAACAAAAGAATACTTTGTATTCAATGGAGCAGAAAATTAAGTTGAATTATTATTTAACTAATCAGTTTTCATTAGCAAATTGACAGAATGATGTGTGAACAAATATTGTCGTTTGTTTATAATAATGCGAAATTTATGAATAAATTTTTACGCTAATTAATTTTCGATCGTAAATTTGTCTTGCGAATTATGCTTCACCACATATTTGTTTTGTTAATTATTGTTGTGATGTTCTTGTAGAAATGAAGTATACCAACCAAGGTAATGTTTAATAATTTTTTTTTTAATTTTATTATTTTATTAACTGTTTTAAATTGCAAAATGTTTTTTTTATTTGGTGAATAATAAATTAAATTAAAACTAAAAATTAATAACCTTTTGCCAAACAATTTTGTTGTTGTTTATAATTAAACTTTAAAGTGAAATTTTTCTTTTTGTATTTATACAATTAATTAAAATTAAATAGTTTTTTTTTTTCATTTAATTGATTTAAAAAAAATATTTAACTATAATAATAAATTAAATGAAAAGTTAAAATTAAAAAGTTACTACTTTCTTTTGCCTTCAAACAGATTTTTTGTTATTTAAAATATCACATTAAAATTGATTTTTTTTCTTCTCATTGATTGATTTTTTAAGTTTTATTACTATTTAGTAAAAAATAAATTACTACTTTTATTTTGTCTCCAGAAGTCCAGATAGATTTTTTTTTCCTTTTTGAAAATAAACTTTGCGGATTTTTTTCTGTCCATTGACTTTTATTAAAGTTTTTTTAAATTTAATTATTTCGTGAATGATTAATTAATCAATTAATTAATAAAACAAAAATAAATGCCAAGTTAAACTACTTTTGCTTTTGTTTATTATGTTACGTAGAAACATAATTTTTTTTTGCATTTCTTAAAAATTTTATTCTTTAAATTAATAATAATGGTAAAATTGCAAAAGGAATAGAAATTAAAAAAAAACATACTTTGCGGTTTTAGCAAACGGCCTAGCCTTTTTCGGTCCATTTTCGAAGACAGCCTCTGCAGTATCGGAGAATCCCAAGAACGGTTTCTTAGACTTCTGCGACATTTCGTGCGACGCTCTCACCTGAAACAAATATTCATTAATAACAATTATTATCAAATAAAAGTAAATCCTTAAGCAAATGTTTGAATTTAGAATTCCAAACAATTGTTTAAATTTAGAATTTCATCAGTCTGATGGAAAGTCCTGTATTATTTATTAATTAAACATAAACGTTTTGCGGTTTTTTTTTTCCCATTGGGCCGACCTTCGGTTCGCCACATTGTTATGGACAATCGTTAAAAAACCCCGTAGGAGAGCTCATGCAATGAGCGTAACGAACCAAGTATACTTATGTGTAAGTACGAACTACATGTACGTATATAAGAATATTCTTTAAAGAACCTTTGTTTTCAATGACAAGCAAACGTTTCCTGTTTTAATTACCATTCATTAGGTTTAGAGGATACGTTAAGCGTATTTGCAAATATTATTGGTCTCATTAAATTCTTCTCGATATAGCAGGTATAAGTAAGTAATTACTAATTAGTTAATGCATCCGTGTTGCAATACTCATCTCTAGCATCTTGAAACCATTCATCCGTCAATAAAATATTTAATTCATTTGATTTTGCCTCTTCAATTGCCTGATCAATTCAATTGACAATAAAATTTCCATTTTGAGTCGAATGTTTATAAATACTCTTTGAAGCGGATTTTTAAATTTTTTTAATTTATTTTATTGATTGTTTGTTTTCGGTATACTAAAACAATTAATTAAAATCAAATAGTTTGCACTGGTTATTGGTTTTTTATGCATTATTGTTAAAAATAGAAATTGCTTTTTGTTTACGCTTTTATTTAACAAACAATAATATATTAAATAATCATTAAAACATTAAAAAACTTAATGGATTGGGAATTTAAAAAGTACTTAATGAGTTATATTAAAGAAAATTGCCTTTATTTCAACTGGTAATTTCAATTAATTTTTATTATTTTATTATTTATGGGTTTGTGGGCTTAATGTTACTTATTTGTTGAGCGATTAAATAATAAATATTAATTAATTTATTATGATATTTATTTCTTTATGGCTTCATGGTAAATTATATGCTTTATGTAATTTAACTAGGTTATGATTATTTCAACACCTTATGAATTTTCCCATTGAAATTTCTTATTATTCTATTTTATTTATTCGTTCGTAATTATTGAAATAGAAAAAATGAAATCATTTATTCCTAATTATTGACCCGGAAAAAATACGAACATTTGCTGTATGTTAATAAGTTAAAAATATTTTAAATTTTAGTGACAAATTTATTTTCATTATGCTAAAATTTCCAGTTATCTTCAATGGAAAATTTGTTAAAAAATTTATATTAATTTCTTATATTACATTTTCCACCATTGTAAAATCATTTAAGATAACTTTTTAAAAAGTTTCAGTTATAATTTTTTTTTTCTGAATTAAATCAAAATTTTAATAACATTTTTAGTGAAGCCATTTTAAAAAGCAATATAATTTCAAATTAGTTTCATCTTTTACATAACATTTGTAGTAAATCCTATGCTCAATTAAAGCAAACTTTCAATGGATTCGTACCCAACTTTAAACCATGTAATAATGCTAATAATAATGATGTCTAATAATATTTTGAAAGTGTAGTCGGAAAAAACATTTAGGTATAGCATAATATAATATAGGAAAGATATACGAAGAAGCAAAACAATTATCTGTACATTTGCGTAAATGATCCGATCGACGAGCACGTCTTCAGCGCGCTCAACTCGACGTCGCCGCCATTTCCTAGTAATCATAATTTACTTTCCCTTTTGTACGCGTACTACGTATAATATTTATACATTGTGAATTGACGATGGATCGACATCAGCACAAAGACAATACCTAGGTGAAATATTCCAACGGTTGATTGTTAGTTAGTCAGTTAGTAATACTTGCAAAAACGATGTAAACATGTGATAAAAGTCCTTTAATTGTTGCAATCGCACTGCATTTGCATTTCGTATGTATGTATAGACATGTCAATTAAACAATTGCATCGGAATGCAATCAATCCACGCCGTTTCATTCATTTATCCTTCTGTGCCACCGTCGATTGGCCAACGATCCTTGATCGATTTTACGTTCTTTTACTTTTATCTCGCTTTTTATTTAATGGAATTTCATTTACAGGATGTTTCAAATTGTTTTCATGTTTGATTTTTTATTGAAAAATAATTATTTCTTATACTTGAAGAAAATATTTTTTTTTGTTTTTTTTTTTTAAATGATTAAAAGCTGAAATAATTAAAAATAAAAATAAGAAAAAAAGTAACAATTTTGCTATAATTATATAAGACAGTAATTGCAAATGGTCCTAAAATTAAATTTTGGGAAAGTGAAGTCTGCTTTTCGCTAATCGAAAAATTTCTATGCTTAATTTTGTATGTATAGGTACTTAAGGCAAATAATATTTCATTTAGTCGCCATAAGTGCTTAATTGTTAATGATCACCGTTGTGTTTCGCAAGAACTCACATTAATAAACTCTTTCGCGTGTGGGCTTATTAAGAGTTCTACATTCAAGAGATTATGAATACATCGTATTCTGTACAGTATAATAAAGGCAATAAATTCATGGCATAATGTGTATAAGTGCTAAAAACCTTGAATCCTGCACTTTCAAAGACAGCATTTTTTAAGACTCGATATGGTAATAGCATCAATACTAGCTTTACGTACGCAATTACTGATTGTTCCAAGGAAAAACTAAGATACTGTTAATTTTTTTCAGTGAAAGATTCCAAAAGTAATCAACATTTTTAATTTATAATAATAATTTCAATAATTTCATTGACCAGTGAATAATTTTTTTAATTACATAGGTATTAAGCAGCCAATCGATGGACGGTAAACATCGTCAGTATGAAAAATGCAAATATTTTTCTAATTATTTTCATGTTTTAGCGTGGGCTTTTTGTTTTCATTTGTCTGCTTAATGTCTACTAAGATTGTTTATTGTTTAATGTAATAATAATATTTTAATGCTTTTTTTGCTCTTAAATTATTATTATTTAATTGATGTTTTATAACATTTCCAATTTTCTAAACTATTTCAATTGATAACTGCTCATTTTTACTGAATTAATTAATAAATGTAGAACTCAAAAAAAGTAAAATTTTTCATGGATTTTAATTTTATAAAATTTTTGAATTATTGTTTGTTTATTAACAGCTATTATTTGGAATAAACAAGATATCCATAAATATTAATAAGAGTGGACAATAAAAATAATTAATGCAAATGTTTTTATTATTATACATTCATCGTCTATCTTATTTACGTCAGCTACTACATTTTTTTAATATTTGAAAATAAATCTTGCAAATTTTTTTAAAAATTAAAATCCCATTGTTAGTTTTCATAAAAGATAAAAAAATAACTAACTGCTTGCCAATAGTTATAAATGTTTCCACATTCTTCATAGATTGCATTTTTTTCCACCTAATTATTTGCTAAGTGTAATTCTTTCCACAAAATGTGTAAGTTATTATATTATATAGCAAAAAAAAAAAAAATCAAATAACTTACCAATATATGGACGCAATGAGTACACAGAATTCCAGTAACGACAGTTCCAATAAATCCAAAGGCTAATCCGGCGTGTTTGAAAGCATTGGGCATTGCCAAAATGCCACTGCCCAAGGAACTTTTAACCAAATGAATCAAAGAACCCAATGACCTATTGATAATTTTGAAAGCAATGATCAGTTTTTTTCATTAATTATTTGTTAAAAAAAAAAAAACTTACGTATTTTGATGATCCGATGGTCGATTTTCAAAAGGATTATAAAGATCGTCCTTTTCATTAGCAATACTGTCCACACTACCCATCGGCAGTTTAGTCCTGCGAAATTGCATTATTTTTGTTTAGTTTAAATTTAATTAAAACATATTTTTTTTAAATAAATTCTTAAATTAATTGCAAATGCAGCAATATAACTGTATAACTTACGTGGAACTAAATTGGTCCACTGTGAAAGTGGAAGGATAACGTTCCTTTTCCGTCGTCATTGTTTACAGCGGTCTCTTCTTCTTCTTCCAATATTAAATCTGCAAATTTGTTTATAATTCATTATACGTGTATAAAAAATATCAATTTGCGTTTTATAGATGCAACAGGTAGTATATAAGAAATGTGAAAGACGGATGTTGCTGCTGATTGTCCTTAATGTAATGTTAATTCAAAGCTGATAAGGAACAGTTTTCAAGGACCTTTTCAAGTAATAATTATTATCCTGCACAACATTTTTTCCCGTACGAGCGCCGCTTTTATTTGTGGTTGTAATCACGCAAAATGAGTGCATAATAGGCTGGCTTACTATAGTCAGACGCATTTGTGCAAATATTTGATTGAATTTTTTTTTTGTTTTTATTAATGTTAAGTCTGCTGCTAACTGCATTTCTTTTTTTCCACAATTTTAGGCGCGTGATTTAGGTTACGAAATATTTGGTTTACTTTGAATATTTCATTGTTTTCGGTTTTTATTGTACAGACTTATTTATTTCGTAAAAACAAAATCGATTTTTAATGCCTAAAAGCTTATCTTATCTGCCACTAAATATGCATAGTATTGTTAATTAAATTTTTTGCACTTGGTTTACTTGGACGAACTGTGAAAACTAAAATTTCGCATTGCTTTCGCATCAGATAACTTTTTATTTCCTTTGAAAGTATGTAGAAAGGGTTGTAAAAAAATGTTTATGAATTATTTGAATATTTGAAAGTTTTAACAGAACTATTTATTTCAAGTTCTGAACGGAAAAACTTTCCGAAAGTTTATTTTTGTTCTAGTTCAATTTAAAGTATATTAAGAAAAGTCAAATGCAGCAGAAAAAAGGTTTTAAATAGGTTTTCTTTAAATAATTAAAAAAATTAAAGCTACTGCATAAACAATTAGTCTTATTAAGTACAAAGTTAACAAAAATAAACCGAAAAAAATATAAACAACTTTCATGAAAGTGATTGTTGTTAACGGAATAAACTATTTATTGTTTTCAGAGTATATAGACTACACTGAGCAGACGGAATTATTAGCTAAAAAAGCTAAAAAATATTTGATCAAAACAACTTTTTTGAAATCATTTCAATTCATATTAATTAAATTTAATTATTCCTTTTCTTTATGTAGCAATTAATTTTTTTTTTTGCGCCAAATAATAATAATTTAATAGACCGCTCTTAATGTTGGTCTTGAGGCTTTTTTGAGGTATCAATTTTTTTAATATCTATCTTATTACTCAGATATAAATAAACAATTTTGCGAAACAATAATATCGCAATATATAATATTACAGTTCTTGATGGTGAAAAAATACCTACCAACCTTGACCTTTATTACTGACCATCAATGATGGGATTTTTTATAACACCCCAATTATTTTTTTTTTGTTGCGAAAAAAATTGCACGAAGTTAAAATTTGTACTGTGTGTAAACTTTGATTGATTTATTTCATCATCGATTGATCATCATCATCACGATTGATGATAAAAAGCATTAAACAATATAGAACTTTATTAAAAACATTAATTGTTTCTTATCGCAATTTGTTTAATATACATTGATAAATTTTTGAAAATAATCCTTATCGTTAAAGCATCCGTTGATCGATATTATTACCTGCATTGTAAACCGTAACAAAAGAAAAACGGAAATTTGAATTTAGTGAAAGTCATAGTTTTTTTTTAAAACTTAAAAGTACAAAATAATTTCCATTGAACAACAGAAGAAATCAGAAAAAAGTCCAGAAAAGAATAACAAACTGTATATAAAGTAATAATATTAATTTTACCTAAATTACATAACGCGCTGTAATTAACATTTTTCTCTAATGACATTATTGAGAGCGCTAAAACTGGTTCGTTTATCAATCGCGTATCGAGTGTAATGAGTACGAAATTTACTTTCGAGTGAAGAAAAGTTGGGAAAAAACACTTTCTCTGATTTATACGGACGCAATTAAGTAATGATAAACATTTCCTTTATGTGCTCAATAAAACACTGCGACAGAAAAGAAAAGAAAAAAAAACTAAGTATAGGTACTTACAATTCGATTTTGCTCGATGTAAAAGAGCACAGATTTTCGCGCACCGTTTGTCCGCACTTCTTCTTCATTCACCACAAATATATAGTTGCTCTCCTGTTCGGCCAGTTCACAACAACTTTCGTTGACTTTGAATGAGACGCGACTTTTCGCGGTTGCTGATTTATATAGAAAATCGTCGCACTCACACCAAATGCAAATCGCAACTGTAATCGCGCTTTATGAATAGACTCGACAGGTATAGTTATTACTTACTATACGGTAGTTGGTAATGAGCGAAGGAGATGGTGGAAAAGGAGGACCAAATTTTGGTGGGGTAATTTATTATTAGCTTTTGATTTAAATGTATCAATCAAATTTGCACTGTAATCGTTGGATTAGGGTTTTTTGATTGATTTTAATTTAACTTTTCAAGTGAAGGAGCCTATTAATTTAACAGTTCCTTTTTCGATTTTTATCGGTTAATAACGCAGACTATTGTTTCAATTATCGTTTTGATATGAGGTTAGTACGCACGTACTGAGCAAACAATGTTCATTAATTAGTATTGCTTCGATATAGGGACATTGATTGACTTCTAGAGGTTCGCTTTGTATATGCTTTTTTTGATATTGGTAAAATTACCTTGAATTTTTATTTTGGAAATATTTTTATTTTAAATGCAAATTTTAAACACTTTAAATTTTACAATTCAAAGTTTGTTGTACTTTTTTTATTATGCAGCTATTTTTAAAGAATTGTAAATTTTGTTAATTTTATGTATTTCTTATGTGCTTTTAAATGTTGTTCATGTTAATTCAAAATATTTTTTATTATCATTTTTAAGTGATTTTTTTTTGTTCAAAATCAATATATTGAAAAGAAGCTCTACTTTTTGCAAATAAAATGGAAGAATTATTTGTTTACCTAATTTAAAAAAATAAATATTTCACGCAAATTGATTTATAATAATAAATACTTTTTTTTAATTGGTAAAAGAAAAAAAACGCAAAAAATTCCATTCTAAACGGATACCATCTGAAAACACTAAAAGTTAGATAATCGAATATAAAAGTTTGATACGTCCGTTTTAAATAAATAGGAACATAAAAATTAAATTTTTCCAAGAACCTATAATCGGGTTTTACTAAAAAGAAGAAGAAGAAGAAGAAAAGCAAAAACAAAAAGAAACAACAAACAGCTATAGCTAATTTACATTTTTGCATAAACTTAGTGAATTCCCATAGAGAATTATTTTCTTTTTAATTTTGTTGCAAAATTCATGAACGACGAGAGAGTTGCATTGAGACTCTTTAAATAATAACAATTCGACAAGAAGATTTATGAGTTATTATGCGAATGACGACGACCTTTACCTTTTGGGCGGATGGTCGCAGTGTGTTGTATTTCTTGCCTTGACTTCTTTACCTTGCTGAAAATCGGTACGACTAAGGATTAAAGAAACAACGGATACATTTTAATTAACTACTTTATTTAAATATTATTGTCATTGTAGTATTTGGTTTGATTTACTATGATTTGTTTCTTGTTTTGCTGTCTGAAATATGAATGAACTTCGGTTGGTTCTTTTTATTAATTATTTTTTCTTTGTTTGTGTAGTTTGTATTTTTTTTTGTACCTTTGACTTTAAAATGATTGTTTATAAAATATTAATAAATTTTTCGGTAATTGTGTATTAATCACTTTTCAAAGAAATTCTAATTATTAAAAACCAATTGATTTTAACAATTGATTTTTGATTAAGTTAAAATATTTGCCATTATCTACAATTCTCTTTACGAACAATAAAACAATATTTTTTTATTGTTTTAAATCAGTTATTGATAAATAGTTTATGTAAACTGTTGGTTCAAGGTAATTATTAATTTTGTGTGTACATTTTTTAGTACCTGTTAACAATGTTTAAAATTAGCTGTTTTTGAGATCATGTACCAGTAACATTACTCCAAAAAAATGTAATGATCAGTAAATGATGACAACTGGAAATATCTTTCGTTATTTACATCATTCATTAGAATCATGGAACAATAATATCAATACAACAATACTTGAGATATAATATTTGATAAAAGAGATAACATAACTGGAAGGAAATTCATTACGCATACAATTCAATAAAGCGCAACATGCCGCAACCTTAATTACAAATTAATTAAATAAGTTTTTCTACTTTAAGGCTCGATTTAAATTGTCTGTTCATAAATTAAAAAATAATTTCGTTAATTAAAAAAAAATGCTTATCTTGTCTAGGGATAACATTGGTATTAGGAAGTTATAAAAATTATAAAAATGCAATTCATTTTGCTTTACAACATTAGGAAAAAAAGCAGATAAATTTTATTAAAAAAAAACGCAAAAAATTAATGAGCAAAAGTAAGATAAATTTAGAATAGAAACTGTGACATTTTTTGCTTTTGGTAAAAAGATTCGTTTGTGCCAATTAATTTCGTTCAGCAATTAGTCATACAATTTAACAATCGTGATTTTTCATCGATAACAATCTGCGGATGTTTAGTATATCCGCCACTTTAGTCATGGAAAATTGTTATCCAAATTCTTGAGTGTCATGGTTTTACAGTTGCATAAGATTTTATTTGATTTTTTCATGGTTTTTCTACGGTTTTTCTGTTTTTATTTGTTGTTTTTTATTACAAAAAAAAAACAATATTTAAATAGGTACTTTTTTTAACTGAACTTTTTCTAAAACTTAAAAAATTATTTACTTTTGAAACAAGTGTTCGTTACCCTATACCCGAAACAAGTCTTAAACATTTGAAAGTAATTTTGTGAAAAATTAACTTACCTGATTTTATTCTATGCAGCCAAATTTACTTCCCTTGATCAAACAAAGATAATTTTGACCTGAAATAACTGGAATTTCCATTCATTTTTATACTTAAAAACTAGATGTCTGACTCTTAAAAAAAATTGATGCCTAAAAGTGCCCTCTGACCTCTTAAAACTAAGCGTTTTTAGAGGTCAGGATTATTTTATTGCATAACGGTTGATTTTGCAAAATAAAGTAAAAATCATATGAGTATTCAAAGTTTTCTCTCGTTTAGGCATCACTTTTGTATACATTGTAAGATAGGGAGTTAGACATTGAGCCTTTAGGTATTCTCTGGAAATTCTAAACAACAAATGAACAATGACTGAAAATCCCCACTAGTTTGAGTCATATATTTTTATTTATTTATAGAATAATAAAGAGTATATAAATACCTAGGTGTATGAGTAAAAAACAGAGAAAGTATACTTAAATCGAACATTCCCAAAATTAAAAACTAAAAATAAAATCACGTAAATTCTAAGCCTAAGATATACGTAACAATTAAAGACTATCACAAAAATATCTGCGTGTATAGGTAAAAACCCTATTAATAAGTATTTTGATCTGGATACCGATGAATTTTTTTTATTAATTAATGCTATTATTATTATTATTGTAATAATTATCATTATAGATAATTAATTGTTATTATTATTATTAATGTTATTAGTCGATAAACTAGCGATTCGCTAAGAGCTTGATTCTGAGTACGAAGTACGAACACGTTCTGATGATGATAAAGAATCCTGAGAGGGCGAGCACGTCTATAATATAGGTACGCAAATCGCCCGTCATCGACATTTGCTCCAGAAATGTCGTCGGATATTTGTAGTGGCAATAGATATCGTTGCAGTCCAGTTTCTCGCGGTCCAACCCATAGATGGTTATCATGCACCCTTCGAAACTGTACCGCACGTACGACACGTACGACAGCCAGCTCAGATATTTTGGCAGATCGTTTAAATTGGCAAAAAAGCCGGAGAACAACACCATCGGTATGGTGGAAATGGGTCCCAAAAACACTCCACCCTGGAAAAGTTTTAAAAAATCATTTTTGTTTTTGTTCAACTTTTGTTATTGCAATTTAAAATCCTAAAGTTATTTCAAACTATTCTTTATGGTCGCTTTCTATTATAGCAGTAAAATATAGTATTTATTAGGAAAAGAAAGTGTTTTTTAAATTGCCAAGTCATAGGTGCCATGAAAAATTAATTTTACCATGAAATTTACCAAATCGAAGAGTACAATGAACTTTCAAAGTATTTTCAAGCCAAAACATATAATCTAAAAATAATATTTAATATTTCATGCGTAATGAAGATTCATTAGCGACAATGTTTGTGAAAATTGAAGCTAATGAATCCTATATTGTAACCACCTACTGAGTTTTGCAATATCAAAAGTCAATAAATCAATATGTTACATGACCTCCAGTTTGTAATATCAATTGTTATTAGCCATTACGTGCTTTATTGCTTAAACATATTTTTTTCTACTGTAATAATTATCTTGAATTTTTCATGGTTAA
>JASKGO010001379.1:0-19090 GCA_030556065.1 Holobus sp. GC000080
GGTTTGGTTAACCTAGGTTAGGTTAAATTGGTATTTTAGGTTATAAAAAATGACAGCTTAGGTTAGGTTAGACTAGGTTAGGTTCAAAAAGAGGATTTTTAGGATGTAGGTTGTACATTAAGACAGATTAAATTGTTAAAAGTACCTTTTCAGTGATGTTTTTAAATTGTTTATGCAAAGCTTGATGGTAAAACTGAAAGCCGATCACTGCAGCCGGATACTTTAATTTTTTGTCTTCTTTGAAAACGGCATGGCTGGCCGTTACGAGGAAGTCTTTGTTCTCATCATCTAAGTCTGCAATTTGTTTTTTATTTTTTATTGTTTCACTTCTTTAATTATTTATAATAATAAACAATAAATATTAATAAAAATTTAGAAAAATAATTATCAAACAAATAAATTAAACATTTTCACTTACCAGCATCGAAAGGCACTGAATAAACAAAACTTCTCGGTTGTTTATAATGTTGCTCTATGGCTCGCTTATACCAAATCTCATCGATTGCCTTATTGTGGATTTCATGGAATTCTTTTTTACTATAGCAAAAAAAACAATGAAAACAATTAAGGAAAGGGTTTAAATTAAAATGAACATTCAAAAACTGAGAAAACTTACTTTTCGCTTTTGTTGTTGGTGTTTTGTGGAAAGTCCTGCCACCTGGTGAGTCCACTGTGAGTAGCCATGAAGGCTACCGTTATGCCGAAGCGTCTTACGAATTCGTGCCTGTAAAAGAAAGCTGTTAGAAAGTAATTTTGACTTGAAATTTAGTTTTTTCTCTGTGAAAACGTAAAAATAAATAAAGCTTTTCACATATCAGCAATGTAACAACTTAATTATTTACTTTTTGTTCCTAGGTTATGTTTTAAGTGATTTGTCTTATTTTATTAAAACCTAACCTTAAAATTTTCAAATTTTTGTTTATTTTTAATTAATTTTCGTCGATTTTCCAATTTAAAAGCGTCTTTTAAAAGTTTTTAGCAAAGATTCTGTCGATGTGAAAAGTAATTTTAATTAATTAGCTGGAAAAAAAAAGAAATGTTTTTTTTTTTTATACAGGTTACCTCTGAATTTAGTTACAAAGCATTTTTAAAGCTTTAAAGAAAACATTTTAAATAAATAAATTTATCAAAATTTAGTTTTTAACTCTGTTGAAGATTATAAAAGTGATTCCCTGTATTTTTAAACATTATAAATTATAAAATAATACAATTTAAGCATTTGACTTTTGAAACATCCTGTCAAAGAGACATACGACCGGAAGTAAGTAATGGTAAAAAGTGCAAATTTACTGTACCTTGGCAGCAAAGCCATTAAAATGGCAATAGGGCTAAAGTGCAAAAGTAAAACATTACAAAAAGAAGACGATTAATATCATTAACAAATCATTCGTTGATTATTAAATTCAATTAAAACAATGAAAACGATAAAAATTGAATTTAAAAGAAAGAAATGAAATGAAAAAAGGTAAAAACTTACGCTTTCTCCTCTTTGCTAGTGGTCGTTATGTTTTTGTTGAACCATTCCGTGACCTTTGCGTCCGAAACTAATTTGTTAATTAATTGTTTGTCACCTGAAATTTAAAATTTATAAATTTCTTACAATAAATTTTAATTTCTTTCTAAAAAAAAAAAAAAAACGAAATATTTCCCTACATTCAGGTGACCATTTCCATCCAGGACTGACGATTTTATGCAGGAAATGCAGCAGTTCCTCTTGAACACTTTCGAAATGGTGTTTGTTCTTCAAATACCGACAATAATGCCTTGGAAAAAATTACAAAAATTAAAAAAAATAGTTTTTAAGTAAAAAGTTATTAAATTCTAAAATGTAAAGACTGTTTTAAGTGCAATTTTGTAATACCATTTGGGATGAATGGTCCAATTGCCAGTGAAAAACTGCGTCAAATTGTGTTTGTTGTTAACGGCAATCCGATGGACGTCTTCCGTGGAATGCTGGATTTTGTTTAAACCGTACTTGCCGGGCAAAGCCACCACTAACGTGAAGGGGGTCCCTGAGATTCCCTTGTAGAAATAGTATCTTTTGCCGAACATTATTCGTTTCTACAAGAAAAAATGTAAAAAAAAATAATGAAAAACTAGCATTAAAAAGTAATAAGGAAAAGATATAAAAGAAAGGAAAAGTAATAAGAAAGAAAGGAAAAAAAGAGCAAAGAATCCTCACCATTTCGTCAATGTGGAACTTCACTTTGAATTCCCTCTGGCCGGTCTGCTGCAAGACGACGGCCCTTCGAAACTCGACGAGTTCTTCGGCAAAAATGCGCGGATCGGAATCGTCATCTAGTAATTCCAATTCGATCAGGTCGACTCTATTGTATGCCGGTTTCAGGATTCCTTGGAACTGCAAGTAAATTAATTAAATTAATTTTCTTTTTAATTAGCTTTTATTTGTTTAATTTCCTTTTTAAGTAGAGAAAATCGAAATTTTTTAGGAATTTTAAGAAAAGGTACAAACCACTGGACGCAGATCTGGATGCATTATAACATATCCGTTATTTGTTACAATGAAAGCGTAACCGTTGACTCCAAGCTGCAAAAAAACCAATTTATTTAGTTGAAAAATTAATTTTTCTTTCTTTTTTTAATTAAATTAATAATTTATACCTTATAAGGAAGCATAATTCGTTCTAAATACTCGATGGGAACATCAGCTCCGGCAACTCCCAGCAAATTTGCAATGCGAGTCTGTAAAATTTCCCCAAGAAACCGAAATTAGAAAATGGCAGAAAAAAGTGAAGGGTTTCTGCACCTAAAAATCGCTAGAAACACAACTTTCAAATACACTTTTGCGCAGCTAGTTGGAAACTATTCTATTATAATTAATTCTATTAATTAGTTTATTACAAGTATTAAAAACACAATTTTTTTAAACAAATTTTAGAAGCTTTAAAACTTTAAAAACTGTTTTTAAATAATTCCTAATTCCTTACCTATATATTCAGAATACTTTTTTCTATCTAAAAAGTAAAAATATTAAAACAAAAACTAAAAAATTAACGAAAAAATGGAAACTTTCTAAGTAAACAAAAAAAATTACTTTTTATAACTTTTGTTACTTCATTACTTAATAATTCCTAAAGAAAATATTTAGGTAATAATAATAAAAATTAATAACAGTAATAAAAGACAAATTTTTCAATATTGTCCAACGACTGGCCTAACTGCTCTAAATAGCTTCTCTAAATAGAAAAAATTGAAAGAAAAATTAAAAATAAAGGAACAATAAATATTAAATATTGCAAATCCAAGAGATACCTCTCTGGTAACGGTAATCCAAATTTTTTCGTTGATTTGTATTTGTTCAGAAATATTCTGTAAATGTTTATAATTGTTTTATTTTTTTTAATTAATGATATGATATTAAAAAAAAACGAAATACATAATTATTATTATATTCTTCCATATTAAATACTTTTCCATCAAAAACAAAAATTGTTTTTGGTACTTTTTTTTTGTATTTTTGTTATGTTAGGTGTTAAAATGAAAGGTAAAAAGTTGAAAAAAAATTAAGAAAACTCACCGCATTTTCCCTTTTATCGTAAACGGGAATCGAAACGGAAGTCATCAAACGGTATTTGGGAATTTCATATTCCACTTCGTATTTCTGCAATAAAAAAACACACACAAAAAACAACATAAATAACAATAATTTTAAACAATTTTCTTTTAAGTAGTAAGTAGTAATAAGTACTTAAAGTACTTACTTTTTTATTTTCCAGACGCAATCTGCGATCGATTTCATCTAGATGACTCATGGACCTGTTGCCGTCCCTGCGGAATCTCAAGAAGCGGTCTCTTTGGTAAGTTCGCTCGCGATTCACCCACAACCAATTGGTTAATTTCGGATCGCTGATGTCGGCATACACGGGCGTCCAAATCGGATTCGGTTTCTTCTTACTTAAGACCATCGGACGCGCCATCACCGGCACGTAGTTTAAAACTTGTTCGCGCACTTCCGCATAAGTTGACAAATGCACATAATAACCTAAAAAGAAACCATTTTTGCTGTTAGTTTTCTTGTTACAAGCATTACAAAAATTATTATCAGCATTTAAATACTAAATAAATGGCTTTAATGAATGTAATCCTTCATTATATCGATATTAACCAATAACCATCGACCGATTAACTGTTAAGTTAGGTTAGGTAACGTGAAGAAACATGGCCGCCTAATTTCAAAATGGCCGCCGAAATCTTGAAATTTCTTCAAATTGAAAAACAAAAACTAAGGGAAAAGCAATTAAAGAATTAAATTTTACCTTGATTGGCGCAAGCCATCCATTTCACTTCGCGCACGTCGCTCACCTCGCGTCCAATCAAATAGGTGAAAACGCGGACCGGCATGAAAGGCAGATTCTGCCAGTTGTACTCTTTGAAAATCTCCTTAAAGTTGTAGTAGACGCCATCGGTTACCAGCATTATTGCCTGATTGCATTGCGCCCCTAAAGCAAAATTAAATTGGCAGTTAATTTTTAGTTAGTTTTCTTAGAAATTGACTTTTAAGTACTATAAAAATTGATTTTTTTCAGTATGTAAATAAGAGAAAAGAAGTACCTTCACGGTTTTCCCTGTAGGTTTGCAGCAGTTGAAAGGCCATCGTTAATGCCAGCGAAAAGTTTGCAATCTGTTCGGTCTTAAAGCTGTTCATGGCGTCCTTAAATACTCTGACATTTGCTAGATTGGCCTTTGGAAATCATTCAATTAGTTTTTTTTTACTATAAACATCCAATAAATTGATGGAAAATGCTAATGAAATATGGCAAATGTTTATTTTGCATAACTAATTCCAATAGCTGGATTAATTGGCTTTCGAATGATATAAAACATGTCGATATAAGTTATTTAATTCAATTGTTATTAATTAATTTCCGACAGTTCGTCATTGGACGTTTAGCTACAAAAGCTCTCTTAGTTTTTTGCTTGTAACTTCTGAAAAAATAAACCCATCTTAATGGTTTTATCGATAAATTATTGCTAATTAGATTGCCTTTAATTATATTAAACAAAATTTAAATTTAAACTTTTTTTTGATTTTATATAAGATGAATTTTTTAAGGGTTGATATTTGCAGGCGCAAACATCGACAGCGCAACGTTAGCGAGGCGCGCGACCGGACTGTAAGCAGAGCGCTTCGAGTATAGTGGAGACCGAGTGCAGGCAACTTTAACGTTAGCGCGTAACGTAACTTTATAGGCCACTACTGGACTCACCAATAAAAATTAAATTTTATTATAAAATCTAAAATTATGAACCGATCTTAATGATTTTTTTTTACTATATTAAAGCCAATTAAATTGCCTTTCATAAATTCAAACAATTTAAATTATTAATTAAAAAAAAATTAATAATTTTACTTTCTTACCTGAACTAAAACACCGCTGAAGCAATCAACCAACGGTTCGGTGGTGTTGCTAAATGTGTAAATGTTAACGTAATCGTTGTTGCCCAAAGTGTCGAGAATGTTATTGACGACATGTTTGGCCACTTCTCTGCGCATTCCGGTCATGGATCCGGAGCGGTCGATCAAAATGATGATGTCTTTTGGTGAGGAGGCTGCTTCTATGAACCAAGCACGCATTCGACAGTCGTACAGATCGACGTGTTCTTGGTCCCATGCAATTGCTACAAATATATTTTATTCTTTATTCTTATTAAAATTTTAGTGTTTTAAAACTTTAAAAATTTGAAAATTGCATTTAACGGTTTTAGCTGTGTATTTAAATAACAGACAGAGGGCGTAACGAGCGTCACCTGGATATTGTCGCATGAATCCTGTAAAGTGTCCAAAGTATTGCCAGGACAATGTTGGATCCTGGGCGTAGTTGTTTTTAAAGGTTTTGTCCAATTCCTCGCTCCACATTATTCCGTTAATTACTTCCGGAGCTGGAAAATTTTCATTTTTAGCTAGTCTGCTTGTGCTTTTTTTTTTACTGATTTACTATGTTACCACTTTTACTGGTCAAATGTTTCAAAAGTATTATAGAAACTATTGATAACAATTCTTTCTTTAATTAAATTAAACGATGAAATTAATTTTGAATTAATTTGATTTCATTTCTTATTAAATATTTTTATCAAGGATTCGAAGTGAAGTAAAGTAAAGTTATCATTTTTCCACACTTCACTGGAAGTGGAAAAAGGATCACTTTACTTTCAGCTATTCCTAAAAAGACTTTTGTAATATTAGTTACTACTTAATTGCTAAAAAGTTAATTAATAAAGATTATTATCATTAATAACAGTTTATTTTGGAATAGCTGAAAGTAAAGTGATCCTTTTTCCACTTCCAGTGAAGTGTGGAAAAAGGATAACTTTACTTTACTTCACTTCGAATCCTTGACATTAACATTAAAGAATTTTTTTCGTTAACTTTAATCAAATTAAGTAAGAAAAGAGATAAAATAATGTAATTTAAAAGCTACTTACATCGATCGTAAACGTTGCTAGGGACATGCACCGAACTGACGTTAATATTGACGTTCATACTGTAAAAGTTCCGGTCGGGATACAAAGGCAAGCGGCGTTTATCAACGGGCGGCTTCAAACTGGCCATCGGTTCCTGTTCAATATCCTCGCCCTCCTCCTCCTCCCCGTCCTCTTCCTCTTCTTCGAGTTCGTCTTCCGGTTCCTCTTCAAAAGTTTCCTCTTTCGCTACCGGCACCGATTCCTCGTCCATTTGGTAGTCATCCGATACCATTGAAATGTATTTCGGTTTATCGGGCTCCACAAAGTATTCAGCAGACTACAAATTTCATTTTTTTATTTCATATTTTTCTTCATTTATGTTTTACTTTTTTTATTTTTAGAATTTTCAAAATCATTAGTTAAGTAATAATTTTTTTATGTAACTTAAGTAATAAATTTCTTAGAAAATTTTCAAAGTGGAAATTTGCAAAGAAAACCCAAGAGAAAAGCAATACTCACTTGTTCTTCTTCGGCTGTCATGTAATCGGGTGTTGTTGGCGCTGGCTCCGCCGAGTTTATCAGGTCTTTAGCATTGTAATAATCGTAATCATCGGCCACGTCTTTGGCGTCTTTCGCTGCATTTTCCGCCACATCTATTATTCTCTGCAAATCGATTTTATTGGTTTTTGTCTTTTCTTTTTATTCTGTTTCTTGTTGTTATCCTGTTTTTTGTTTGTTTTCATTGCTTTTCAAGAAAAATAGAAAAGAAAATTAAACAGAAAAATCAAATCACTTACTCTAACAGCGTCCACTTTAGCGGCCAGCATATCTTTGACCTTCTCGGCAATTTCGTTTAGCAAAGTGGCACCGTCCTCCTGGACAACAGAAGTGTGCCTGAAACTCTAAAAACATTTCCTTTCATTTTTATTTTTATTTTTTTCTGCAAACAAAACAACAAAAGTAACAAAAAAAAAACAACATAAAATAACCAAAAAAATAATACAAAAACAAAAGAAAAAACACACCTCTATGACGCTGTTCCTCCTGGTGACCATTTCCCCAAAGTGCCATAGTTCGCCGCCCAATTTCTCAGCCCAATTGCGCACTCTTTGAAATGACAACAAACAAATTATCAATTTCAATTCAATGCAAATGCTTCCACTGCCACTCCACTCCAGTATCCACTAAATAAATAACAACAGCAATCTGTTAAGGTTATAGATAATACGTACAATTTAGGTAGTTCCGGATGCACGGCGTCACTGGCTTGTCGAAATTGGGCCTCTTGACCGCCTCCGATGGCACAAACAGCACTAATTACCGCAAACCAAAACAAAACGCCCATAGCAGAGTGTCGTGGCGGACTGCGGCTGCAGCTGCTGCTGCTGCTGCTGCTTCAACAAAATATGTTGCTGGAAAACGTGCATTGCGGTGGCGGCGATCGAACGTTGGGCGGCGGCGCAAAAGCCGTTATGTCGCAGTTTCAAAAGATGGCGCCAAATTTGAATTTTCAGCCTGTCAAAATTTACCGCTAAAATTCAAAAGTGAAAAATGGAAAAAGTTAAAAAAAGCCGTTGCAATCCGGGTAAATGTGTGTGTTTTTATTCATTATTTCATTATTCTTTACAAACTAATATTCATTTATTTATAATATTTATTTATATATATATATTTATATATAATATCTAAGTCACCACATAAGCGCCCTATACTTTTTTCTATTGTTTTCTTAATATTTTTTTTCCTTTTGTTTTTTGTTTTGTTTAACTTACATTATTGGTTGTTATTGTTTTTTCTTTTTTACTTTTATTTATTATTATTATTATTACACTCTAGAAAAATACTTTTATAAATATAGTTTCATTTTGCATCGTCCTATTCATAATATATATTATATATAATGTATAATATATATTTTTTTATCATGTAATTATATAAATATTCTATGGAATGGCACTTTTTTTACAAGAAAAATGGCGGCATACGAGAAGACCACTATTGTTTGATTTGCTTTTGTTTTCCACAAGTTTTTCATTTGTTTTTTGGTGTATTTACATAAATTGTGTGTTTAGTGTGTGAACCTATTTTATTAAATTATGCTGCCAACCTAATTAATCTGCTGGTGTCTCTGTTGCTCTGTCCTGATTATTGTAGTTTTTTTATTTAATTATTTATTTACTACGCTTTTTTTTTCTTTAATAATTATTTACTTTTATATGCATTTTTATAACGTGCAACCATCAAACTAAACAATACAGGATGATAACAGATTATTCCTTTTTCAAAAATATTTTCTGCTTTAAAATGGCCGCTTGTGTGTTGCTAAGCAACCGCAAAACAACTGTTTATGTTCAGACGAAAGAAAAGGAAGGAAATCATCCTGTATTGTGTGAAAACAAATAAAAAGACTGAAAAAATACTAAGAAATAAATAAAAAAAAAGAATAAAAACACAAACAAAATCAAATAAAAAAGAATTAAAACAAAAGAAGGTAACTTAAAAATGATGCATTGTTTATTTGCAATGTAATAATTATAAAATAATTATAATATAGTAAAACGCAAGTAGTATATGGCAAGTTTTGGGGGTGGTTTTTTTTTTTTGCGACATTGAAAATTGCAATAATACAAAAATTAAAAATGAGAGAAAAAATTATATAAAATAATTACAAAAACAAAAAAAAAAACAAAAACAAACAAAAAAATCGTTGATGATGATAAAACCTAACTACAAACGCGCCGCGAGATCATCTCAGACATCATCAAAAAAAATATTCTTTTTTTTATTCTTCTTTTTTCGAAAAATGACTGAGAGAAAGAGATACGAGAGAAAAATGAAAAACGCCATCATTAAATTGTTTTCTTTTTTCTGTTTTCTACAAAATACACACATTTCCGCAGTCTCTAAGTCCTACATTTTACTTTTTTCTTCATCCGCAATTACTTCGCAATAATAATCATCATAATAATAATAACACACGTGTTTTGAAGTGGGTTATTCAGTGACGACGGGGGGCGGATGTCGACGACAGAGGGGGTTGCAGTAGAAAACTGTTTTTCTTTCTTAAAATAGGGGGAGGACTTTGTTTTTCTCTTTTTTTTGGTGAGGACGACGAAACGAATCAACGAACGACACAATTTCCATCTTGTTCTTCGTTTCCTTTTTCTTTTACTTGTTTCTACCAAGTTTTTACTAATAAAAATAATAATATTAATAAAATAAATAACTCCCTTGCGAGTATTTTTCTTTTGTTTTCTTTTTTAAATTGTTTTAAATCGAGATCAGTTCTGTTCTTTTTAGTATTTTGTTTTTGTTTTGTTGATTTGTCTTTAACGCTCTGCTCAAGTTTCAACGCTCTTTAATGCTGCTGTTGCTGTTGCCGTTGCCGTTGCTCTTATTTGAGTTTGGAGACCCCGAGCTGGGGCAGCTTGTAGTGGACGATGTGATAGGGTGGTCCGATGGGGCTGGTGTTGCCGGGCATGTTGTAGTTGCTGCTGGGACTGCTGCCGGTCGGTCCCATCGCCGAGCCGGCGCACGCCCGGCCCCTTTTGCGCCGCGGCAGGATGCCCTTGCGCGCCATGTAGAAGCGTATCGTCGAGATGGGTATGTTGAACTGGTCGCTGACCATTTGGAAGGTCTGGCCGCGCGTTATGCACTCCGCCGCCCTACGCAGCTCCGCGTCCGATCGACGCACCCTCCTGTTCGTCGAACCTGACGAATTTAAATCTTCTCACATTAAAATCATTACTTTCTACACTATTTACTATTAATTTTAATAATTAATTAGTAACTGTTAATTAGTTATTCACATTTTTGTTGGAAATTTTAAATTTAGCAGATGGCGCTTTGTTAGTTTTTCTTTCTTTGCTTTTGAATTAACAGAGGGCGTTAAGAATTTTTGTTGAGGTTATGGGAAACTTCATCTTCTAGTTTTCGAAAGTTTTCAAAACAATTAAAGCCGTTAAAATGTAAGTAAGTAATTTTAAAATCCTCTTTAGTTAAGAAACTACCACAAAAATCTTTTTTAGTAAATAAATAAAGCAAAAAGCGAAGTAAAGAAAATGGAGAAAAGTAAAAAGAAGGTAGTACCTGGAGTTCCATCGTACTGACAAGAAACATTCGCTATGGCAAATTCCGGTGCCGTTTTGTCGCAATTGGTGTTCACCGTGCCGTCCTCCTCGACGAATTCCGTGTCCATTAAGTCGGCGTCAGCGTCGTAGTACGAATCTTCGTATTCTTCTTTGATATCAGCATCTTCTGCCCATTCGAAAAAAACCAGAAATTTCAGTATTAAGTAAGTAATTTCTAAACAAAAAACAAAAAAAAACTAAAATACCTTTGATAATGAGCGCATCGTTTGAGTCGCATTCGGAAGAAGATGGGTTCAAGCTGCCTTCGGCATCAGTCTTGTCGTCTTTTTTCGTAGAAATAAATTCCTGGGGTTGTTCCTGCTGCTGTTGTTGCTGTTGCTGCTGCTGCTGCTGATGTTGCGACAGCTGCTGCTGCGTGTGTTGTGTTTTTTGCACCGGCGTCGGCAGCTTCGTCGAAGTGGCGTACTGCTTCAGCACCTGCGTTTGATCGGAAGAGGCTTTGGCATTGGTTTGCAGTGCTTGGCTACCGTTGGCGGCAGCAGCTTTTACCTAATTTAATCAAACCGTTTTTTTTTTTAAGTTTCATTACAAAAAACAATGCAAAATTTGCTTAAAATGAAACTGCTGATTAATAATAATGTAAGTAATGTTCTCTATAAACTTAAAATTAAAATTAAAATTAAAATATTCAAATTTAGGCTCGGATGAAAATTGAAATGTTACGAGGAGTGAAATGAAGTGGTAAATTAGCGAAAGAGGGGAAAATTAGAAAGGAAACTTACAGCCGATTTGAGGTGGTTAAAGTTCTGACTTAGTAGCTGATCGGAGCCGCAGAGTCCTCGGATTTGAAGGGCCTCGGCCGATTTGAGGAGCGACGGAAGATCGTCTTGCGTCACATTCACTTCGCCCTTATACATAAAGTCCACTAACGATTGCATCTCAGAGAATCTACAAGAATACAATTTAACACAACTTTTAAGGTATTTCTTTTTTATAACTCAGTTTTAAGTTTAAAATTTAAACTTTAATTGAAGCTAAATGAAAGCAAAAGAATGAAAAAACCAAAGAATAGTTACCTCATATCTTTCATGAATATGATGGGATGCTGGCAGGGATTCTGCAGCAGGAGTTTCTCGAAGTACGTGGAGCACGCCGAGAGCACCACCTTGTGACACTTGAGCATCTCGTTCTCGCAGGCGAGCGTCACGTCGACGAAGTGCTCGGACGTTAGCAGTTTCGGGAAGGCGTTCTGCAGATTCGACTGGTAGCTGTTCCATCTGACGCAGAACTGCTGTGGGGCCGGCACTTGACTCGCCACCATTTTGTCCATAATAATAATACTAATTAATTACTCCCTTTCTCTCGCTCTTCTTTTCTTTTCTTTTTAGATTGCAGACTGCGTTACGATACAAAAACAACTGATGCTTTGCTTGTTTGCTGAACTGGCTGGTTTCGGGAACCGGAAAACAAAACACCACTCTGTAACAACCGCGCCAACAATGAGGCGTCTCATCAATACAACTCGAGGGAAAACCAAAGTTATTGCTTGCGATATTGGTAATGCAAAGTGGAAGCAGAAGAAGAGAAGCAGGAAAAATAAGAGGTAATAAGAATAGTGCACGTGAGAGTGGCGCACCAGAAAGGGACTGTTTTAGGTCGACGGGCCGCAGGCTTTTCCGTTTTCTCTCGCGACGCCTCTAAAAATAGCCGACAGACGCATAGCTTCATATTTATAGCCTCAGCCGTTTCTCTACCACTACTACCAACCAACCAACCAACCAACCGACAACTGCGGCCAATTCAAGAGTACAGTGTAGTGTACAGACAGCAGGCAGTACTACACACGAGGAGAGTACTCATGGAGAAGGCACAGGGCACATGTTTTTGTTGGTTGCGTTTGCGGCGCGCGTTACCAGGCAACCGACATTTTGTTGTTCGATCGCAGAGAAAATAACAGACCGAGAGCGATAGCTGAGTGAGAGATAGATAGAGAGAGAGAACCCCTTTGTTGCTACCGCTCGGGCTGCCGGGGGAGGAAAGCAAAAGAGCGAAAGATGATGTTGGCTGCGATGGGGGCGGAGGAGGCGAGAAAGAGCGCAAAGTGCGGATCGATAATTTAAGGCCGTCGCCGCTCCATGCCTCTCTTTCTTTTTCAACCACATCTATTTGTCTCTATGTGTATGCACAGAGTGAGAGTATATAATGTGCCAATGCAGCGCGCAATTTTTGCATTCATTCAAAAGAAACAGAAGAAAAAAAAAAAGAAGAAAAACATAACGCCGCGTTATGTAAACAATTACAACCCTGTCGGCAGCCATATTTGCTCGCACTGAAACTGAAAATCTTCCCGTAGGCTTTCGTTTTCTAAAAAGGAAATTTAAAATTTAATTAAAAATTAAAATATTTTCAAATGGCGACCGGATAGAAAAAAAAAACAAAAAGTGGGCATCTTAGTTACCCCCTTGGTTACCCGGATCTCTCAAATAAACAAACCGATTGATCGGTGCCATGGTAACGATCGAGGCGTTAAAAATGCGACGTTGCAATTCGGAACTTAAATAAACAACAACGAACGACGAGGGGGTCCGTTCTGCATCTATACTACGCGTGTATTTGTGTATATTATACACACAAAAGTAGAAGCAGCCACAAGAAGAAGAAGAAGCAGAGGAAGAGGAAAGAAGAGACCAAAGCAACAAACTAAAAGCAAGGCCACAAATAATTTACCTGCTTCGAGTGTGTGTGTGTGTGTGTGTGTGCGTTTGTTATTCGCAGAGCACCACTCGATTAAAATGCGAATTGCTGATCGAAGAGGGCCGTGGTGCAACCCTTATCCGCACACCATGTTGTTGCTAGCCGATTTCACTTTGAAAAACAAAACAACAACAAAAAAACTAAATGCACTGCTGATGAATTTTCAAAGAAAAACGGCACACACAGCGTCCACCGACAACACTGACGATGATGATGATTATGTTGATGATGAAGATACGATGCACGTGCTACTCACACTCGCAGCACTCTCTGCAAGCGGTTCTCGGGGGGGCCACACTACGGCAGCCAGCAGCAGCACTACTCTCCACACACGCACGCAACAAAACAAACCACCGCGCGGCTAGCGATTGTCTGCCGTTTGCCGTAAGTCGGCGTCTTTTTCTGCTGCCTCTCTCCTTCTCTTCAGGCTGTCGAGGCCCCGGTTCGACGCTCTTCGGCTACTTTCGGGCGCCCAGAGGGGCGGCGGAGGGCAGGAAGGGCACCGTTTCCGACTACTACTACTTTGCTGCTGCTTCTTCTTCTTCTTCTTCAGCTGCTGCTACTGCTTCTTCTTCTGCGTGCGTCTTTCGTTAATGTTATTATTGCAATTAAAAACAAATTCCACCGGCTCCCTGTTAGCTTGCTAGCTGCGGCAACAATATTTTCTTCGTTTCGGCACTCTCTTAGTTAGCGACTGCTGCCAAGAAAGTACGGTTTGTTTCGCGGTGCAGTCGCCATGGATACTGCTTAATTACTGCCGAGCGCCGCCTCCGATCTATCTACTGCTGCTGCTGCTGCTGCTAAACAATTGTTTTATTGTTTTTTCCTTTTGTGGGTGGTTTTTTTTTTCATTGTTCATTATACGACGATCGCGGTCTATTTCTAAGATGGCGTTGCGCCGATGCAATTATTGATTTTCTTTTTGGTCTCTCCTCCGGCGGCGCATTTTTAACGTTGTTGCAAATAACCGCACCGCATTCCACCCTCTCGCTGCCTGCCCCCTTTCGTGTGTGCGAAGCGCACGTAGTAAACCACCCTCTATCGTCAACCGAGGGACAAGGTCACCACGAGCCGCGGAGGCGAGCACGCCAGCAGCAACATTGCACACCTCGCCAAATTGATTTTCATTTGCATTTTTTAAAAACTTTTTTCCCCCCTAAGCCTACTAGTTGTTTTTTTTTTCTATTATGTTTCTAAGCCTACTAGATTTTTCTATTTCATTTTGTTTCTAAGCCTACTAGATTTTTCTGTTTTGTTTTGTTTTGCATTGTTTCTAAGCCTACAAGATTGGATTTTTCTGTTTTGTTGCTTGCAAACAATATTTTCGGCTAATATGCATTGAATAAAACAGAAAACTGTAAATACAAACGAATTTTTTTAATAAAAACGAAAAAAAAAAAACTGTTAAACATAGCAGATTGAAGGAAAGCAGATGGTTTTTATGCGAAGGGTGCTGAAGAAATGACTCATTTGGGTTTTCCGAAGGGAGCGCATGCGTTTCGAACGCTTTAAAAGCTCAGTCGCTTGTTTGACGAGTTCGGAGGAAGTTGTAATTGTTGTCTGTTGCCTTCTTTCCTTCCGCTTTTACCGTTTACGGTAGTCGGAAAAACTGCTGAACTTTTAAAATTACAAAATTAACTTGTTCTTTCAATGATTTGCAAGATCTTTAAGCAGTATTCGCGTTCCTCCTGCAAAACAGACCAAAATCAGTTAAGAAATTTGTGGAAAATTTAATTCTAGACAATACTTGGTATTCCTCGTGTCCTCGAGCGAAATCCAACAGTTCGTTTATTAAACTTTTCACATTTTCCTCTTGTTTCTTCAGCTCTGAGCGTGCTCGCGGTTCGCTCTCTAAAATATTCGCCAGCAAATCGAGTAAGTGTTCGTGCGAAGGCTGATGATCCGTTTTCAATGCTTCCAGGATGTTGTTTAGGAAGCCTTTTTGTACTAATTCACCTGAAAAAACAGTTTTTTCGGGGTTTTTTAACTGTTGGGATTTGGATTAATTCCGGTTTTGAAAGCTCACCTGGTAAAGTGGGATCCATTCTCAGTATGGAACCAATGAAGAAAGCAGTTTTTAATCTGACCTTATCATTGGAATCACTCAAAGTGGTTTTTAAATGGTCCAAACCTTTGTTTCTCTTGAAAGTTTCATAGGAAATTTGGTTTTCCCTTACAATACCTTAAAAATTGTTAGAATTTTGATGCTAATTTATTAAAATTTGAAATATAGTACTTACAGCTAAGAGCATACAGTGCTTTGACTCTTACAGATTCGCAGGGATCACTTTTCAAGGCCTCTAATAACTTGGAAATTAAATTTGTGCTCTCGCAAATCACATTTTGTATATAAGGATTGTTCTGCGATAGTTCAGCTAATAATTCCCAAGCTTTCTCGCGGATTTTCTCACTCGGACTCTTACCGCAGGGCTCAAACACTGAGAATCCATTGATTTTGTGAAAATCTAAAACAAAAGTGAGGTTATGAAATCACAAAAAAATATATAAAATCGATTTATTTTTATAATTTCACAAATGGCAATAACAAATACAAACCATTGGCAAAATCAATGTTATCCACATATTCAAGAATGGTTTCGAAGGCTTTCAAGTGGTCATCCACTCTGTTATCCTGAATGTCCTTCTGCAGGATTTCAATTTGTTCCTTCATTAAAGCAACGACATCCACTGTCATCGATTTGAGTACTTCATCCAGAAACCGTTTCCTTTCCTCGTCCAGTTCTCTCACCTCTCCGCGGTTCATCTGAGACCCTCCAGCTTCCATGGCGTATCGTAGCAACCCCTGCAGATTCTGCGGTTGCCTTGGTTGCCTTGGTTGCACCAATTGTTCATCTTCTTTGGGAACCACCTGAAGATTTTTGTTATCCGGTAGACCTGGCATCTTTAAAACTATCACTAAGCACGATTTTCCTTAATTATTGTGTAAACTTGTCGGAATATTCTAGAAAACTTGGAAACTTATTTAAATTGCGTGCAATGCTGCTTGCATACGTAAAACTTGTAGGTTAGGTTTGACCTAGTGCCATTGACGGAATCTGCCGAAAATTACAGGAATCTGTAAAATTGTTAAAATTCAAATTTTCAAATGTTTAAATGTTGTTTAATTAAATAATTTTTAAAATGGATCCTTAAATCACAATTATTTGAATCATATTATTGTATCATTTTATTAAAATGGAAAATAAAAGCAGATTATTGGTTAAAAAACTTGTTTGCTTTTGTAATTATTTACAGAATGAAATGAAATAAAGTTAAAACTAATGTCTCTTTGTAAAAATGAAAATAAATATTATTTTTGCGACAGAAAAAAAACAAAAAAGTTTTCCGATACCGGGAATCGAACCCGGATCTCCTGGGTGAAAGCCAGGTATCATAACCAGTAGACCATATCGGATTGTTGTAAAACAAATGCTCAATTTGAAATTTAAATTATAAATAAACTTCTAAAATTTATTAATAAAGAGATAAAACAAGAAACAACATTAAAAATAATTAAAAACATTAAAGTTCCCAATATAAAGCGTAGTAATTTTCATTAAACTTAAATTAATTATAAAGCTTTTTAATTTTAAGTTAATAAAATGAAAACCATTTAATTAACAAAAAAATCAATTGACTCATATAAAATTAGTTAAAAGCGGCATCTACTTGTTATAAACGAAATTACAAAATAAAAGTCTAAAAGTTCGAAATTGTCTGTCACTTCTTGCTAAAATTCAAAAACAATTTTCCAACTGGAAATGTAATTAACGAAAATGAATTTGACCAATCCAGCAGTAAATTACGCGTCTTTTTCAAAGGATTTCCGCGGAAAAAATGAATATTTCGGCATTGAGTGTTCATTACTATGAGCCTTTGGAAGGTACTCACGTATTTGTAAGTGTAACAGCTCCGGCAATTCGCATCAAGTTTTTAAAGCAAAAAAATTCACCTCCACTTAGTCTAAACTGCAGTCTTTCTTTTCCTGCCCCTGAAGGGACTGCTAGCAGAAACGGTTTCGAAAGTGGCCTGAAGAATTTTCATTTTCAATGCCATGGCGGTTTGGAAATTTGCAGTTTACCTGTAAGTTATAGCTTAATTCATTTTCGCAATTATTTATTATTATTATTTGTAAAATGGGAAAAAAATATTCGAAAACATTTTCAAAAAGTCATAATTTTCGATTAATTCATTACCTGCGCATTTTACTAAATCACAATTTACTTAATCATTCTTTTAATTAATAAATAGTATCCTTCAGAACATTTCCAATAACTTTTTAAACAAAATCAACGTAAATTTTAGTGTAAAATTGCAAAAAAGCAATTAAAAGCAGTAGCAACATGTTAAATAATTCAAATTTAACCGTGGCGCCATCTAAGCTATAGCAATGGTTAAAAGTGGAAACACTTTTGTTATGATTTCCACCGGCAGAGATCACTGAGGTCGCATTCCATGGTGGGGTATTAATCCCATCCCACTTACACCTGCTGCCAACTAGGATTAAACGGTCACTTGTCACGCCAATTTGTAACCGATTACGCAAGGCTGTTCAGTTACCCTTTAGGTACCACTTAGGCCCTTTAACTCTACTGGACATTGAATAAGCTTTGAAAAAAGTAGGTCAATGTAACGACTGCACCAATTTTCATCGGATCTTCACTGTTTGCATGGGCGCATCTAACCTCATTTTAACAAAAGCAACTGTCACTATTTTTAGTGCATTATTTTGACCGCTAGGGGCCGGAGAATTGTTTATTTGGGGTTATTGTTTACCCTGTATAAAGGGAGGTAAACAAATGTTGCAAGTTGCTTAAAATTGACCGATTTTCACGCGGAAAAAGCCTAGGCTTAGTGAAATTTCACGAGGAATTCGTTTTTTCATTTGAAATCTAAAAATTATTCTTTAAATTGATGTTTTTTAATGATTTTTAAATTGGATTTGTTGTAATTAATTTATCCAACTTAAAATAATATACTAATTTAAAGTGATTATTTTTTTCGTTTTTAATATGTTTTTAAATTGTATTTATAAATGTTTTAGCATGTTATAAAAATAGAATTGTCCCACAAATTATATTTTTTTAATAAAATTTTGTACTAAAAAATTTAAATATTAATGTTAAAGTTAATAATGATTTATTTTTTTGTAGGATCCAAATGAATCTGTTGCAATTTCGATCCTTTGGATAAGTTGTATGGTTTTCGTGACAATTCTCTTTGCATACGTCTACGCTTGGATCATCGATTCTAATTAGATATTTTTAAGTTTATTTTTTTGTTTTTTTATTAACATTTTTATCACTGTACTTTTATTAATTAAATTTTTCGTATGTTATTTCTGATTTATAAGTATTAAATGCTTCTTATTTAATTGTCTTTCATATAATTCAACAATTACTTTATTTTAATATTTTTCTGATTTTATTCAAGGCGTTTAATTTTTTAATTTGATTTATTATTTAGAACCAAAAATAAAAATTAAATAATTGCATAATATTTAAATAGTATATTAAATTATCTTTAAAAAAAATTGTTGCAATGTCTTAATTAGTTGAAAAGTTATTTAAGTTTTTCAAAGTCTCAATGGATTTTAAATGGACGTTCAGATTTATAAAGTACTTTCACAAATTACATCGTAAAAAATAGTAATTATTCACAAAATTTAATAAATTTTTAGTATCCTATTGTCAATTAAATTGCCTTTGATTATTTTCAGTTGTTAATTTACTTTATCAATTATTCGATTTTTCACAGGGGGTTTTAATTTTAAATTTTAATTATCTATTAAAATAAAATTTAAAATTACCATAATCTAATAA